>JAPDSC010078808.1:85492-114376 GCA_026290005.1 Latrodectus geometricus | reverse complement strand
AAAAAAAAAAAAAAAAAAAAAAAAAACACATAAGTGTAAATAGTTTTTATTCATATTTTTTTATTTTAAATATTCTCTATGAATAATCCTTATTAAAATTATTATTAAATTGCTAATTGAAGTTTTTAAATAACATTGTTTCAGAATAAAGAGTCATTTTTCAAAGATCAAACCAACTTGAATGAATTGGTCAAGAATGAGCAAGTTGCTGTAAACTGTAATGACATTTAATACAGATTAATAACAAACAATTTTCATAAATGTTTAAAAATGATGTTTAATTTAATGTGCATGGTTAATACTTTGAATAAAATTCTTCATTGAATTTAAATATTAGTAACAATTCAGATTGCATTCTATCATGTGTACCATAATGGACTAATAGAACTTTTTAATGTACATAAATTTACTGAAATGTGTTAATGGTCAGTTTCTATTTTTAAAGTTTTCTGAAGTCAGTTCTGATTTGAATATTTATTTATTTTTATAATTTAGTTAGAATTTATAATTTACTTTCTGTCAACTTAGTAAGGAGCCTGGCAATATTTCAAAAAGCCTTAAAAATTTTCTGCAATACGTTCATAGCCCGAGAAAACTTCTCACTTGGTGGACATCTTCTGGACGACTCCAGTCCTTAACTGCGGCGATCTTTTCGGGATCTGTTCTTACACCTTTAGCAGAGATAATGTGTCCCAGATAACTTACTTCACGATGAAATAAATTACATTTGGTAGGATTTAGCTTCTGATTGGCTATTTTCAATTTCTCCAGCACCTTTTGAGTGTTTTTTAAATGATTTTCGAATGTGCGCCATGCAATGATAATATCCTCCAAGTATTCCAAACAGGGCTCATAAGGAAGTCCTGTTAATACCGTCAACCCCGCATGGCATAATCTTGAACTGACAAAGTCATTGTTCCGTGGTAAACACAAATTTTTTTTCTCTATCCACAGGATTTGCCAATAACCAGTCTTGAGACCTAATGTCGAAAACCATTGATTTCCAGATAAAGCATCAAGTGTATCGTCAATGTAAGAAGAGGGTAACTATCTTTCTTAGTTTGCTATTTAACCAATGATAGAATGTCTACCATCAACCGGTAAGAGTTTAATCGTAGCATGAGTGATAACAAGAACCCTCAATCCCTCTTCAGGCAGAGCCATTACTTCGTCTATAATTCGATAGGATACGAAGACATCAGAAGATTTGAAAGTGTCTCTACGAAGGTTCAGAAGTACTTGAAAAGCAAGTGGCACAAAAAGTGCAATGAAACCCGTCGGTGATATCGATGAACATCTGAAGTTTACTGCAAGAACGAAGATATGATACAATCAACTGTATTTTTGAACACATCACTTGTTATTCTTTGTTACACATCCCTTTTGCTTGAGATCCTTTGATTTTTTGGACTTACTTTCATAGACAAGTCAATAGATTCTGACTATATATGAAGATTTGATGAACAGTCTTTGTTGACTCTAATACACAAGTCGAGTGAGAATATTCTGACATTTTATGATGCACACCAACTGATGGAAGAGCTGATTGCTTGCGACCAGTCTATAGATTCATACTTTGCACGCTGAATTTCATTGCAAATCTGATGAACAATATTTGTAGAACAGTAAGACAAGTGAGAATATTCGAACATTTTACGATGCATATCAACTGATGGAAGAGCTGTTTGCTTGCATATGCTTAAGAGATGACAGTTGATTCTGACTTTCCATGTTGGGTTTCAACTCAAATCTTATGAACAATCTTTGTATTTATTTGACTCTAATACAAGAGAGAACAATCTGACATTTTACCAGGTAGATCAATTTATTTCATGGATAAGTTTCATGTGCCAAAGTTATCAAAGTGACAGATGTTCTTTTCTTAATGTCTTCCGGCCACTTCCAGCAAGCTTATTCATGATGCTTTCTTCTCATCCCAATGCTTAAGTTCCACGAAGGGTAGTAAACTTTTCAGTCGAATACAATCTCTTCACGCCTCAAGACATCAAAGTACCATTTAACACAACTGTTTTGATAGATACTGGAGTTGTTTTACAGTTTAAAGAAGCTTCTTCTTACTCTTTATTTTGCAGAATTAAAAGTAAATCGGAACTCGTCATCCATCGTAATATACAGACTTTATCTGGTGTGATAGATCCAAATTTCAGTGGAACAGTCATGGTTGTCCTCAGAAATTTTGGATCCACTAAGCAGTGTTCAAACTAAGTGATGCTGTGGTTCAACTGGTCTTTCAGATGGCCCAACAATCCTATTTTAATGTTGTAAGTGACATATCTCCCGACACTCAGAGAGGAATCAAGGGATCCGGTGAGATGAACAAGTAAATAAGAGTTGATACAGCTTCTCTCTTACTTATAGGGAAATGGGCCGTATAAGATGATCAGAAATTTGTTCTCTAGAAATGATTTATCTCATATTAGCAATGGTACATCTCATGATAGCCTCTTATGTGACGAACAATGTTTCTATAAACAAGAACATTCTGAGATTGCACCTCAAATGATTTCTTAGATATATGAACAAGGATGTTGAACAGTTATCAATGTAGCTTTAGAAGATGTTGAGGAAGAACAAGTGTGAGGTAACCTAACAATATATAAGGAAAAAAATTTATACATTTTGTCTTTTTAGCTTCTCTACATAATTTTCTCCCAATAGTCATTCCTATCAATCTTTCCCAACTTAATGCTTGAAGTCAGATGAATGCTCTTCCTTAGAGATCCCAAGTGCTGTTTTGAGTTTTAAAGTAGTACTGCTATACCTCTCAAAAGCTACCTTATTTTCACCAAATGTAGTCTATTTCAATAGATCATCGCACCTTTATTTGTATCTTCAATTAACTGCAGCAACAAATTTCAATATATCAGTATGTTACGTATGAGATGTCACATAGAAACCGATTAAACCAATCTTATCTCCCTAGCTCAATTAGGAGAAGTCGTTCGAATTTTGGAAGCATCTCTATGGTTGGGGTTAGAGAGTAACCGATTGCATGGTTGCACACTTTTGGTCGAGAGCTTTCAGGCGATGACTATCCTTGTACAACATTAATTATACTTGCTAATTTTACGCAGCCTGTTCAATATACATATGTTTCTAGAAGAAGCATAGTCATGACGCTTGGTGTGTACTAGCAATCCACCTTACCATAACTTCTTAGGTGTCAACTAAGAGTTTTCCATGCAGTTCCTAATGTGCCGAAGTTGATTTTAGAAATTTTACAAGCAAAGCGATTCTGTACTCTACCACAATGTAGATAGAGGCAAGGTGAGTAAGCAGGCTTCAGGAAGCAATGAGACTTTTCTACAGATAACCAACATGTCAATCTTTGAATAGTTTGTTGTAGATTCATAGACTTGGAAACATTTCATCTTCAACGTCAATATAGTACGTTTTACCTTATATTGCTAAGACGCATTAAGTTACAAACCACAGCACCGTAGTGCTATGTAAGCCTGACTTTTCTAAAACCATAGGTACCAATCTTATCTCGCTGGCTAAATTATGAGAAGAACAGCAGTCATTCAAATTTTGAATGAGTATGCTATCTCAATGAAAGGAGCCAGCAACTAATAGACAACTGAGAGTGCTTTCGCAATACACTCGTACTTTCCAACTTGTACAAATATAACATACAGCTAGTGACACGCATTGAGTTCAACTAAGTTCATTACCAGTGTTGGACCTTACAGTGAGTGTATGGACATGATACTTGGTACTTGTGTAAATGACAACCCTTCTCTTATCACTAATCAGGTATTGACTGACAGTTCCACTTTCAGTAGTAGCGCCTAACTGTCAAAATCTGGTTGGAAATCTATAGAGGTGAGGTGACTATGCAGGCCTCGACTACTCAATGAGACCTTTCCATGCATACCCTACTTGTCCACCTATTAATAGTGCACCATAGCTTTATAAGTAGAATGGATCATTTGAAGACGATCCTGTGACACGTTTCACCTTATGTCTTGAGAGTGCAAGCAGGCTAGTTATATACAATTAGCATGATGTGTAGGCACATCATTCCTCTAATCAAAGGTAACAACCTCACCTTCCTTGCTCTATTAACTAGGAAGCTATGGCGACGCATGGCAATCCAAATTTTCACGAAAATTCCATTTAAATGATTAGAGATATGGATTTACAATTTACCCATTATAAAGAGGGCATCGCGAGGGATTTTAGGCAATACTCCACATAACTATGCCCACCACACCTTGGTTGTACATGGTTCTAGAAAATTCGATCTGAAGCTGGCTTGAACCTGATCTGGACGCAATCATAGTGTAGGTGCTTTAGAACGGGAGATATGACCGTTTAAAGGTTATTTTAGAACATTCAAGAATGTTCCAAACTTCTTGGATAAGGTTGTCAGTAAGTCGGAGGAGCTCATTTGAGAGCCAACAAGAAAAAAAAAAAACGTCTCCTGAGGCAAGTAAAAAAAAAATTTTAACAATTAATTTTTTTATTTCTCTTAGTATAAATAGTCTTTCCTTTAGAATCTTTCTCATTCAACAGTCTTCATGCTGTTCACACGAGTGTTCTCGTATCCGCAGTCTTTGCGTAAGTATGCTATGGTACCCTCAGGTGTCATTGAGGAACAAGAGGAATGAAAACCACCTTTGTTATCTCATGCTAGAACTTCAACAATTAGTCATATAATGCAACTGTACAAGCTTTTACAAATGGGCAAGAATTGCAATTCAGTAGTGCAAGGCAAATGAGCAAGAATTACAATCATATAACGTATTTTAATGTTTAATTTGCAAAGAATAAAACTAGTAACAGAAGTGGATCTTTTTTGTTGCTGCAAATGTAATTCCATAAAGATGCCATTAAGACGATATCAAAGACTAACAGACAACTAAGTGATTTCAAAGTGAGTGCATTTTAGGGTTGTGTGAAGCTAGGTAGTTATGCCATCAATGAGCCACACCTACTACGTACAGCACTGCTATGAAAATTTGTTAGCAACAATGGTCGCTACAAGGAAATTGCTGAGGAAATGAAGATTCTGGAAAGCCAAGGAGTAAAAATGTGAGGCAAATAGAACGATTGTTCACCAGGCCCGAATTACTCTAACGGTATTGCCGATTATTCAACGCACAACCACTTCCAGTATATCTCCCGCGGTACCAACCACCCTCTCACGGTGCCTCTGAGGCAGATTTAAGCTCAGATAGACCTTTGAGACGTTTGCCTTTGACCCCACAACATCAACATTGTTATCAGGAATTGTGTTGTAGCCGATAACTATAGCTGCCATTGAACTAGCATCGTATAGTGTTCAGAGATGAATCTTGCTTCACTTTTGAAGCAGATGACCACCGTGTTTGTGTCTGAAGAGAACGGGACCAGTGGTCCCAATCAACCTTTCTCCTTCAAGAGAATACAACCTGTACCGCTGATGTGATGATGCGTGGTGCCATTTCTTATGACCGCAAGTCATCTTTAGTCATCATCATCTTTAACATTTCAACGATTAGTTGATACTATCCTGCAGTCAGTTGCGTTACCCTTAAAAGGCAAATTATTTTGGGGCCAGTTTCCAACATAATGCCAGGTGGCATACAGTTCTTACATCTCTGTGTGTGTCTCCGTGCTGTTTATATTCTTCTTGGCCAGCAAGGTCAGCAGTTGAACAAGTCTGATACATGGTAGGCCACCAGATTCGGGCATCACAAAATATTGCAGATCTGGAGCAACAACTGAGGAATGCCTGGTAGAATGTGTTGCAGGATGACATTAGGAACCTCTACCACTCCTTCTCTCGACGAATTCAAGCATGGATTCCAGCTGAGATGGTTAGACCAACTACTAATTTGAATATTCAAAGAGTGATTGTGAACTATAAACAAGTAATATAACCTTGGTGTCTTTAATCATTTTATTATTTATATAAGAGTTATACATATTCAAATTCATCAAAAACAACCACTTCCTTTTTGGTGCATTTATTTTTTTCAAAAGAGTGTATTTGATAGCTTGCAAGAAGCAATGCAAGGTTGATTACAAACCTGTGGTTGATAGAGAGATGATATCTTGATCACAGAGATGTAAGGTCATAAATATTAAAGAAAATAAATTTTTTTCTTTAATATTTATATTTTTATCTTCTCTATGCAACCTAAGCTCTTCTCAATTTTTCCAGTCACTCCAAGCCTGTATAAGCAAGTGGCTTTGAATCTTTAACTCATAGCACAACTAGAAGCTAGTATTGTCACAACTGGCTCCGTAATTAATATCATTTGATTCAAGTGGAAAGAACTTCTCCAGAAAATATTGAAGATGTCTTACAGCGTTGTAGTACCAGCATTGTTTAGGACCCGATGGATTTGAATGAGAGCTACACACAGGATAAACCTTCTTCCAAAAAATTTTAATTTTACTTCAATTACCCAAAGGGCAACATCATAATGGACGATAAGCAATTCACAATCTGGTCACTCAAGCGTGAGAGGAGAGGAAAAATACTCAGTTTTTACTCGGACAGTCTAATTATGTCACTCGGTAATCTCACTCAAGCAATCTTTTGGGATAAGGATAGCTTCAAAGCAAATTCCTCCTCAGAATGCATGTGAGAGAAAAGAAACTGATCAAATTGTCTATGAAGGAAATTTTACAGCCATCCAAGAGTTGCTCAATGTACTTGGCGATGAAGTGAAATTTAGCTCATAACCTGGTGAGTCTTTTTACGGAAAGGATGTTTGAGTCTAATGAGAAGCACAAATTGTATTCCATCTGTTCGGTCTCAATCTCTTTAGGGATATAAAATTTAAAAAAAAATTTCTTGATATTTATACATTAATCTACCATGTGCAAACTACGCTCTTCTCAAACTTTTCCAGCCACTACAGTCCTTACTCATACATATCGATGGAGAAACGAGTAAACTATGAAAAGCTGTAAAATGCAATCAATGGTATTTAACAGTTTGAACATACCAGAGCTATGAAGAACTGCATCATGCATTCATTTGTCTTTAATAGTTTGTGCAATCAAAATTCAACGTTGGTTTCCTCAGTGTTCTTGAGAACTCCCTGTTACAACCATTATCCCTGTTTCTCAAAAGACTTTCAACTTCTGCCTTCACATTACTTACTAGAAGTGTGTTTTATGGAACCTCTGCTTGAAAGGATATATAAGGAAAGCGAAAGCTATCATTATTCTTCTATAGCTAATCACTTTTAGAATTTCTCTCCATCAGCCAGATCATCTAATTATTGACACTCTTCCAGACCATCCAGTATGCTGGCACTGCTTCAACCAATTCATTACGGGGATGTCTTCCCAACGCTAGACACTAAAAAGGAGCCCCAGCTTTTTTAGTGTCTAGCCAAAAGTGATTCAAATGCCATCATCTTCCAAAGAGGCACTCAGTTTCATTAATGTAGTGAAATGACTTCGAATTTTCTTCTGAAAGACGACGATACTACTGCCAGCATTCATAAACATTTTGCGGAATTGCAGAGTTGTGAATTCATCGAGGAAAGCAAACTGCACTGCTCGAGAATAGAGTGAAGATTGAATGTGAATACCGTACTCAGTAGAAGATTAATTGCTGAAGATCTTCGACTCGGTTTCAGATGGGATAACACCTTCTTGGTTAAAGCATACTTCACGTTCAGACTTCGAACTGTCGTGGAAGGAACTGCGCATTTGATTCAAACTTCGGTAGCACCTATAATTTTCTACAAATTCAATGAATCGAAGAGAACCTTTTTTTGATGATTATTATTATTATGAGATGATCTCACGCAAGAAACCAAGCAGACGATACAGAACAGTGGTTAGACCAGATAAGAACTTCAAAATCAATAGAAGGTTCTCTGTGTATGATCAATATGTCTTCGAAAAGTATGTAGTGCAGCAATATTAAGCTTACAAAGTCAAGCCAGAAACATCGTATATTTTGCTCTTCTGCTAGAAATCCTTATTCAAATTGGATGCTGTGCCTACTTAGGTGGCTGATAAAATTGACATAGTATACTGGTTTTCTAGTCCGAAAGCAGACAGAATATGTAGCTTGAAGCAAAAGAATCCGAATGCTACTCCAATTTGGAAGCCCACTTTCAACCATCAACTAAATCATCATGATCTGATGAAACGACGGAGAGGAAGACCAAGTAATATGCTATCACAACCTAAGAAGTCCACGTTGAGTATTGTCAAGATACCATTCACTGGTCCCACAACAGTAGAAGAAAGAAACTTGATAGATGGACTGTTTAAAGAATTGGAATCTTCTGTGTCAGAGACAATTTTAGTCGACACAGATAAATCGTCTGTACCAGAAGCAATTCTATTCGACCATCAGCAACTGTAGCTTACAAATCATCAGGACTATATACAATTGATAGTTCAGACCCCGGCGGAAAAAAAATGCAGAGATAAATACTGATCAAAACGTGCTAAAGTCAAATTAAAGCCAGTACGTATAAGAATGGGAATAGCTAAAAAGGGGGTGATTCCTTCCTCTCCAACCTCCAGCAGAAAGAAGATTGACAATGCACTCGATTTGAGTAATGACAATTTGTACCAGCAGCAAAAACCCATGAAGGCAGAATGTTTACCTCCTGCTCCTGCAAAGACATTTAAAGAAAAAAATGTAACTAAGGCAGAGAATAATGACGAAGAAGACCAGATATCTGAAGACCAAGCAACAGTATAATCTGTCTGGACAGACATTCACTGTTTATATGAAGACAATGTTAAAAATAATTTTTTTTTAAATAGAACTGTTTATATGGAGACTTAGACTTTGATTTATGTAAATATTATATCCTGTTTTGTAAAAAAATAATAAATTGTATAGGTAAATGAATATTTGTATATGCCTTATTTATTTCACATAAGAGGAGGACTCGTAGCAACTTAAGATCATTGTTGGGAGTCCCCCTATTATGATCACTCTGATCACCAATCTTGGAATTTTGTCTTAACACGAGTTTGTAATTTTAGTCACACTCTAGCAATAATCTCTTGCTCTGTAAGCTTAAGATTTCAGGTTAAGCTTATAAAATTCCATCACATTCCAAAGTCGAACCCATCTTCTCAATAGCTCATAGGACATCTCAATTGCAATGTTGGACCCAAATATCTAACAGGAATTCCATCTAATCCCAATGTTGGACTCCTTCACATCTCATTCCATCTTTGGACCTCTTTGCATTCAATTTCTACAATGGATCTCTCTGCATTACAACTTTGAACCAGTTTCAAAAGACCAAGTCATCCCATTGGTTCCACAGAAATTTTTTACTCTGAAACATGCTATCCAATCATGGTTAATGCTCTTCACTAATCTTGGAATCACCTAAACAGCTCATGCGGTTTTCACATATTTTTGACCAACGTTCCATAAACCCCAATACTGTTTAGTAGTAAGACTGTATATGAGGATATCCTACAAACAGGGTATTAATACCTTTATTAGGTATAAATCAACATTCCCATTAATTGAATAAAAATAATTTTACGATGAAAATGTAAAAAAAAAAAATTTTAAAGTTTAAATTCTGTTCACTTGTATTAAAATTTAATGAAATTAAACAATGGAAGAATAAAAGATATACATACAAATATGGAAGTATAATAAAAAAAATACACATGATAATAAAGCTAACGATGGAAGTATATATATATAAACGGATTTAATTTAAACATTTAATTTTTAATTTGAGAAAGCTGAAAACCAAAATAAAATACATTTATATTGAATATGATTCAAATAAATATGTTCATTGTACATCAAAATATCTGTGTAGTTTATTAAAAATTTATATGAAATTTTATTCAACTATTCAATGTAAATTACTTTGATATAGAATGGTAATATTCATTTAAGATTTATTAATTATTAAAACAAAAAAGTATATTTTGCTTTCAGAACTCTTAATTCCATAATTATATTTTAATGCAAAAATTTTAAGAACTAAAACTGTGGACGAATTAAATAAATAGCTATATATATTTATTTAAAATAGTATAAAAATTAGCATGATGTAAAATAAAAATTACAACGAAAATTCGCATAATATAGTCTTATTTCTCTTAGAATAATTAAAATAAATTGAGTTTTAGTATGAGAAAAAAAGATTTTTTAAATGAAAAATATCGCAATTTATTTGCTTAGAAGTAAATATTTTTACTAAATTAAGTGAATTATTTACATGGACAATTTTCATTGATTCATCCTTAGAACAATTTATATAATTATATAACTACCTAAATTTTAATGGCAAGAAACATTTTTCAAAAGAAAAAAAATTGAATCTATATTTATAAATGAAAAAATCTTCATTAATTACTATTAAAAGTGTTACAAAATTATCTGAAATATAAAAAAATTCCATTCATTTTTTTTTGTTCAAGTTAATAGGGTAATGTATGAAACAAAAAGACTATATTTTAAAAATTTACTTAAATGTAAAGTAAAATCAAAATCTTAAAATATTGTAGGTATTTCTTCCTTAACACAACACAACTCGATGTGGAGAGAATGTTAACTGCCATTGTTAGAATCGATCGATCTGTCAAAACAACCATGTAGAATTTTGTTTTATTATCATTACTTATTTAAAAATAAATGGTTTCTTTAAAGCGAATGGAGTTCTTATAGGAAAGTAGTGACAGTTTCTGTAATTACTGTTATTATTCTCGCTTAGCCATCTAGAAAATTCTTATTACGAAGATTATTTGAACTCAAGAAAAACATTCTATTGAAAAATTAAAAAAAAATTTTGAGTTTGCTTTTTTACTATTAGAATTTTATCGGATTTCAATACCGCTCGAAGGAAATTAACTAAACCACGTTCCTTACCCCGAAATATAAAAAGGGATGGCACAACCGGAACCCAGAGCACAGGAAAAAGCCAAACCATGCCTAATAATGAGGGAACGTCATGAAGCCCAGGCCGAAATAGAAGCAATCAACCGGAGTAACAGAATGGGTATAAAGCGTAAAATAATTGAGAAGGATGAAAGTAACATTCGAAAAAGTTTTCGTCTTAAATATAAAAAAGAAAATAGCGATCAGCTCTCAAAACTCGCTAAAGTGCCAGAACCCAATACACAGCGAGAAGCTGATGAACTCCGTGAAAAGCGTCAAATTAATGAGAAAGCTGAAAATAATAAGTATAAATGTAGCGCTCAAAGTAGTGCTATTCCTTTCTGTAATGAAAAAAATAATGAGATTTTCCGGATGCTGTTTTCAGAAATGACAGCATGTTATATTGAAAAAGATTGGCTTCGTATTATTAGAGAGGATGATAAGTATTTCAATTTGGCGCTTACGTATGATCGTTTGGGGGATACAGATGATAAAGAAAAAAATCATCGGCCTTTCAAACTCGCCAAAATAGTAGAAAGTAGTCATCAGAGCACTGAAGACGACAAAGTTTATAAAACCTTCGATTCTTTACCTATTGAATTGCTTGAAAAAATATTGAGCTATGAAACAGTATCTTATACTGATCTTTGCAGTTTAGCATGTACGTCACGCTGGCTCAAAACAGCAATTTCAAGAGTTAATGATGTTTGGCGTTTGAAATTTGCTAAAATGTAAGTTATAAAATATTGTTAATTACTTTCTTGAATATATACACTAAATTCATAATGCTATATGCAGCTTGTTTTTAGTGTTAGAAAATCTATTTTAAAAACTTAATTAAGAAGGATTTATATTCCACTATTTATGTACATCCCAATAACAAAAATTGTACAACTACTGAAGAACAACAAAAAAAATTTTACAGCCCTGGAAATATTTGATTTTTTCTTTAGATATTATTTTTGTTCAAAGACTATCAGATATAAAATTTATAAATCACTATATTGCTCTTAAGTGTGAGTAAATAAGATTTCTGTGATTTTTCAATGCAGTTCCATCCTGTTTTAATTTGATTCAATCTATGATTATTAATTATTTAAGATAAATTATTGTATTTTAAAAATGTGTAAGTGACTGTGTCAATTGGAAAAGATATTCTTCCGCATCTATGCCACTTCAGTTTAAGAAATTTTATTTTTCGGAAATATTACATTATACAAATTTTTCAATGGAAATTAAAACTTTATTTTCTATATGAATATTTCAGGTGCCAAATCTATTAACTCCTCTTTCTAAATTTTAAGTTTTAATTCCAAAGCTTTATGTAATTTACAATAATTTATATTCAGAACAAATTTCTCTTATAATAAGAATTAATTCTTAAAAATAATATGTTGGTAAAATAAAATAATCTTAACATATATTTTTTATCATTTTTCTGTACTTGGTTTTCAGAATTTATCAGTTTGGAAAATGAAGTGTTCATTTATTGAATCTTTAATAAAAGAATTACAATTGATGTCTGAAAATATTAGTCATATCAGAAGAAAATCTTTAGAAAATAGAAAATATTTTATTCTATGTGTTAGTTAAATTGGAGCCTCCAATAATTTACAGAATTAAAAAGAAAATATAAGTTTTCCTAAATGTTGGAATTCTTAGCCAAAAGTTCTTAATAGTAAGTAGATAATACTTTATTTTTTAAGCAAATATAAAAATATTTTTACTGTGCTGACTGTTATTTATTTCTAAGGATTATATCTTTATTATTATCAAATTATTAATAGAGAAATATAATACTAGTAAAAGTATTATATTTCTTCATTTGAAGTTCTTTTATTTTGCATTTGATACATTTATTTATTGATTGCAAATGTAATACATTTAAATTTTTATAAGTCTACTTTAGGGCTTGTCTTTACTGTAGCATTTATTTATTTTTAAAAAGTGTATTCCAAATAACAGTTTTACTGAAAATATATTTTATGCACTGATGTGAGATATCTAGAAAATAGTAATCTTTTGTAAAAAATAAATAAATTAAATATTCTCAGATATGAAAAAGGAATTTGTTAAAATTATATATATTGTTTTGATATCATTGACAAAGAAATTAATGTGTGATATGTCTATTGCAACATTTTATTTGTGAAATGCTAATTACATTGGCTGTTAAGCCATTAAATTCCTTGCTTGCCAGTAACAATAAAATCTACAAAAATTTTTTGTCAATTCTTTTAACTTTCAAATGTTCCCCCGTTTTTGGTCATCTACTATTACATAAAACACACTATAGTGGATCAGCTAGTTCAATGTAAAATAAATGATTCTGCAGACAGTCATGTGAGTCAGTAATATAAAAGAAGCAGGCGCTATTGTTTGCGGATAGTCAGGAACAAAAACACTTTCAACAAACTTCCAAATTGCTGTCATTGTAACATGTTATACCAAGAAATATTTCATGGTATAGGAAATAAAATATTTTATGTTTTGTAGTTTTTGTGAATAGCAAAATGCAGAAAGCTCTTTCGTCATTGTCTGATGCATTTGAAATTAACAAGTTTAAAGATTGTCATATTTTTAGTAGTGAATTGTAAAATGATTTAGTTCATTAATTTAGAATAATAGAATCAATTGTATATTTTCAAAGTTGTACCAAAGACTATTTTGATTCTATTAAATATAGAACAGATTCTTTTTCTTTTATTTTACCATCAATTAGACAAAATTATTGTTGTGCTTATGCAGTTAATTTATTTTTGGTATGATAAATTTCACTAAGAACAAAAGTTTGATGATGGAAACTTTGAAATGGAAATTAAACTTGCCTTTTATATGTCACATCAAAAACATAGAAGTGTCAGTAATATTATAATAAGCATACTTAATTTTGTTAAAAAAATATTAAATTATATTTTGATAAATAAAAATAGAAAAAACACATTGTGCATGGAAAAGTCAAAGCTGTTTAGTAAAATAAGTAATTTTAAAAATTTGATATTTTGTCAAAGAAACTGAAAAGTTTGTCAAATTAATATTAATTATGCAGTTAACTCGTATGTTTGTGGTCAATGATCTGCAGAAAATCAAAAATTATTATGTATTTAAAATATAATTAAGTTAAATTATTAGTTTAAAATATGCTTATATAATTTTGGTTTGGATAGATTAATAAGTTGATGAAAATAGACTAATGAGAAAACTTTTTATTTTTTTTTTTATTAAATAATGATGGTCTTGAAAAAGAAAATCGTTCAATTGAAACTTTGATAGAAGTAACATGTTCAAATTAAAAATTGTTCAGGTTAAATTGCGCTTTAGGTCCCCTACTTTGCCAACTCGCGAATTTGATGTGCATGCTCATTCATTACTCTTTTGTTTTAGCCTTTTCATTGGTCGCCAATTAAGTTTCACTTTGAAATAGTGGTAGAATTTTCTCCATGGAATCAGCGATTTTGAAAACGCGCCAAGTAGGGGACCTAAAACACATTTTCACCATTGTACAATTTTTTGTAATTTCATTTTCTAAAAATATTTTGATTTTAATAAAGTTTTTATTCATTTGTGAAATTAACAAAAAATTAATAGATAAGAAGCCATATGAAAAGTTAGTGCAATATTTATTGTTACATTAAATCCTAGGCTTTGCTTATCCATACAGCCAGTTTTATGTACATATATTTGTATGTAAATACTGTATAGATAGGAAATATAGTGCAATATATTTTTGATGCAGCATTGAAATGGTGCTGATCTTGGATGAGTCAAGTTGTATACATTCCCTCCCATCCCTCAGTCAGCTCACTTTCTTTTCGTCTGCCTGCTGATATGCAACTATCCCAATTAGTAATATGCTGTGTTTAATTTTGAGTTCCTGTGCCATGGTTTTCCGATAAAACAGATGACAAATGAATACTAAAATTTACTGAGATTAAATAGTATTTAAATTTTATGATAAAATATGTTGGCAACTGCAATAAACCCACATCTGGATATTACAAACATTTGAGACGTCTCCATTAATTAATTAAACTGCTAAAATAAGACAATAAAAGATAGGTAGTTTCTTCCAACCAGTGTGGTTCGATCATTATTCCAATCAGTCAAATGCTTTGACCATCATGTACAAAGATGTTCTGGTGTCTATTGTATAAGTTAATATATAAATAATAATTCATTGTATAAATAAGATAATACATGTTTTGTATATCATTCTGTTGAAATCAAAATGCAATTTTTATTGTTCACAGTAGTTTGTCTATAAATTTTGTCTCAATTTATAAGTTATTTTTTTAATTTGTACTTTCATCCTGGGTACCTTTTTAGTACAGATTAATGAGATTCTACTATTCATACAATATCTTAGCAATTAGTGTAAAAAAATTTTACTTTTATGAAAATTTTTCTATTGTTGCTATGACATTATTTAATACTTTTAAAATCATTTAATACCAAAAAAATCAGTATCGCTAAATATGCTCTGGATTTAAGGAATATATCGCATCTTAATTTAATAATTTCTTCCTCGACGTGACTGATGTGATATCTATTAAGTGTCCTATTTTTTTAGATACTCCATCAATGTTAAAATTTTCATTAAATGGAAATATCATAAAATTTATTTCTTTCAACCTAATTAAGTCAGTGAATCTTCTTTCAAATTCTTCAAAGTAAACAAGCAAGTGTTAAGCGAAATCTTCGAAGTCTCAGTTTGAATTACAGATGCACTCTTCCTCCATGTTTTTGAAGTTTCTCAATTCATGTTTTCTTAATTGAGATGCATACCTTTCTATAGTTTCTTTGAATATTTTAAATCATGTTCATCATGTCCGTTTTTCGGTTTTAAATCGTAAACCTTTAATCATAAATCTTTACACAGTTTGTTTTGGGTTTTAAAGAGTAGAGTGTAGTAAATTTTTATTTAAAATAATTCCTTGATTCTATGTCATAAGTCTTAAATTAAATTGATAATATCTGAGGTCACCATTGAGATGGTCGCAAGGACTACCTAAAATGTCTTCGCGGTTGACGTCTTGGCCACCCCTGGTTTACAGCATTGAAATGCTACTATGTGATTGCCAAGAGTAAGTCGATACTTTAGATGATTGGCTTACTCCACTTCCCTTGCTTGGCAACTTTAAGGGGACTGTTTCCTCAAAATAAATCTTGAAATGAACTTCAGCGCCATCTAGCACAGTTGCTTTGGGGCGGTCACTCTTACAGAGACTGGAGAAACTGATTGGTGAATTTTAATTTACAAGCCACACCAAAGCACCCTTTTACAAAGAAAAGATAGTTCCTAACTCAATAGGGGTGAAAAAGGGGTATGAGCAGGAGATCACTTAACTGCAGGGGTAAGGTGATCAGTAACACTCCCCCCCCCCCAGCCTGTTTCCACACAGATTTTCTCCGCATTTATGGTCAGTTTGCCTTGAAAGCTGTTTGTCCTCTTTCAAGGGTCCGTAATCCCCTCAGGGTTTTTCTTCCTGGAACTGTATGTAAATAAATCACATGGCTGGGGCTAGTTCACAAGCTTCTGAAATCTCACACTGGAAATGACGGTTGCTGATGTATCAAGCATTGAGGGAGAATAAGCTGCTCCCAGATTCTGAGAAGAAATGATTATTTTATTTACTTTTAGAGTTCAGCTTTCTGTGTAGTAAAATACTATGCAGATGCACAACAAAAATTGAACAATTTTGCTATTATTATTACTCCTTAAATGTTAAAAAATAATTATAAATATTCAAATTAAATTAAAAACAAAAAGTACATTAAAAATATATTTATTATTCTATTTTTCTGGATTTAATTTCAATTCAACTTGCTTTAAATGGGGTGAGATCTTTAACTTGTAGTACTTGGAGAAAACAAAACTGTTTCGTTTATCTCCAAGTACTACACTTATATAATATACAAAGAGTTGAATTTCTTATCTGTTTCAATGAGGAAAAACGTAATTCGTTTATTAGTTTTTCAATAACTTTTTTTTTATAAAATGGCTTTGACTTATAGTTTTTATCAATGATTTTTGTAGGAATGGAAAGTTCACCTGCAGAAATTAAATCTTATTATGCAGATATTATTATGCTTGATTAATAATATTGAATCTTATTAATCAAGCATATCGACGTTGTTTCTCGTTATATTTCGAAATAAATTACAAATTTTAAAAGCAGTACAAGTTAATACGTAAACCATAGGAATTGTATTTTTGCTCACATTCAGGAAATGGAAAGGCAGTTCCGGCATCAACTTATCATTCATTCTTTTCTAATTTTCCAAAATTGTATGTACTATTAGTCTTAATTCACTCAATATTGGAGTTACATACATTTTGTAAAAAGTAGTTTCGCATCCAAGCAATTTATTTTAGAAAAAATTTAATTATAATTTTTGGTTTTGCCATGAAATATATATTTTAGACACCCAGAAAATGAAAATGTTTCATACCATATGTTTGACATTTTTGTTATTTGTAGGTATTAATATTAGTTTCCCATTAAAAATATTATAAGTTTACTAACAAAGATAGCCAATTAGAAATAATAATTTTCCGAAATTCTAACTCCATATTAGACCAAAGTTTATACTAAAATTATTAAAAAATAAATCCTTTATTGATTTAAATTTCTAAAAAACAGAAAATTTAATTATGTACATATTTATATAAGTATAAATTGCAACTATGTCTTCTTTTGTTAGTATTTTACTATTTAAAAAAATGCAAAATACTTTTTAAATGTAATTTTTTTCAATACAAGACACATTGAATAAAAATTAATATCCTCTCTAAACAATGTAATATGGTGTAATATGCTCTAAATATACTGTAAAGTTGCAATATGAAAACAATTTCTTCAAAGATGTGCTTTTAATTTAAAATTGACTGCATTAGTTCAACAAATATGATAATACATATGCGTATGTGTATTTTTATTACATTAATGTGATAGAAATTGCATGTGAAAGGTTAATTCAAAAACAAATTATACTCCTCTGTAGTATCAACCTTGCAGAACTTCCACAAAATTACACGATTTGCTATATATAAAATAAAAATGAATAAATTGTGCTATCATCAACATGCTGTGAAAGAAACAGTAATTAAAAGATGTTACCTTCAAAGTAAATAAAACAATTATTTTTTAACTTTATGAAGAATATATGTCAATCAGTACGTAAGGAACATTTGAAAGTATAAAATATTTTGTTCAGTTTATTTAAAAAATAATTTGAAATACATAAAATGAGATTATATATATATATATATATATATATATATATATATATATATAGCATATGTAATTACAATATAATAGATGCACAATTTTCAATCAGGTATATATATATTTATTAAAAGCAGTAAATTTTTATTTACGATATGTAAAATATATATTTTAGACATCCAGAAAATGGGGAGAATGAAATATGATATAAATGAAGAAGAGAAATGGAAATGGAGGGTAATGGATATAAATAAAAGAAAAAAATTTTTGCGATTTTTGGTGTTTATTTACCTTAATTATTTTTTATTAAAACCAAATTTTTTTAAAAAAATTTGATTTTTGTTTTTAAAATTATTCCAACTTTATTTTTTTATATTGTTTTTTATTTTTTGCTTCTATAATCGATGGAGGATCTCTGATTTTCATTGACCGCGTGTATCGAGGATCAATTAGTTCTTTGGTGTCGGTAACTCATTTTTAGAAGCGACGTCAAGAAAGAGCAGATTCAACTGTCTTGAGCTAAAGATGAGACACGATGGAGAAAGTGTACCCTTGTAAAAGTTTGAGTTTTTCAGAACGCGGCTGTGGGACAACTATGATACCATGAATTTCTTCTCCCTTTCGAGGGCTTCACTTCCTTCGTATCATGTTTCCTTCCTTTCGGGCAGTAGCAGGGGAAATACCGGTTTGTGTTAGAAAGTCGTAAAATTCGAAAGTAAATAAAGGGCAAAATTTTAATGAAAAATTAGTATGTTGATTCTTTCTTTTGGAGAAGCAAAATGCAAATTTGTCTTAATTTCAGCAAAATATTTTTCATATTTAGATGATTTTCTAAATAAAAGAATTTTTTTATCAATCGATCAATGGAAATCAGAGCACAGTTGGATGATTCTGAAAAATTTACATATATGCCAATTCCTATGATGAATTTAAATAAAAGATACTTTTCTCGATGATTATACAAATATTAATTCAACAAAGGCATTTAATTTTGCTTAGTTACAAAATCATTAATTAAAAGCAGATATGCTTTATAAATACTCAATTTACCATGGGAATTTAAAATTAAATAATAATGGACTGATATTGATAAATTAAAACTACAATTTTTTAGAACTTTTCTTCTAATTGGGCAGATTAATGAAGATAATAGACAAGACTAATAATCATTTGAACAATTAATTATTTGAAATTCTTGTTTTGCGAAAGGTAATGTAAAGGGGTAGATTTAATAAAATGTTTGGGAAATAAATTTATTAAAAATGACTAGAATATTGTGATATATATACGATTTTATTAATAAAAATAGGATATATCTTGAGCAAAAGTATAGTAGAACATGAAAACTGCAAAAAATACTTGAATTTTCAGAAGTCATTTTTAAAGTTTACTTTTGAAAAATAAATTTCCTAAAAAGCTATCGATGTCATTATTATAAAATCCATTGAAAATGCGATATTTAAATAATATATTCCTACAAAGATGAAACAAGGGAGGATTAAACTTTACGAATATATTGAATGTAATGCATATAAAATGTTTAATTTTCAGTACACTAAAACTGCTTGCAGTGACTCACTGAATACATTTTTATATATACTAGAATATATTTTGTACTTATAAATAAAGATTTAATTTTAGTGCATTGATGTCATACTTGAATTTTTAAAAGTGATATTTGGGATAGTCGGTAAGAATCTTCTACAACGCATTTGTTCAGGTATTTCACAATTTTGTACTTTCCGATATTAAGAACAACCAATTAAAGGGACATGCTTCCTAAATTTTTGAATTGTGTAAGACTAATGAATTTTATTAGCCTTACACATTATTACTGTACCGAATAGCATCGAAACCATCACGTATTCCGATTCGGAAAGAAAGCTTTTACTTACCAAGCAATCTTATCTGCTTTATATCTGAAATAACATCAAAATCAGAAGAAATTATGCATGAAGAAGAAAACGTAATTTATTATCTGTTTACATCTATCTATATGTATATAATTATTTATTTTTCATAATTTCATAATTTGTCATAGTGAAATCCTCAATAGAAAAGGACCCTCTCTTTTTGTAAAGGGGGGAAAATATTCCCTCTGGCATCCGAAGCCCCTTTCTTTCACTGGAAGATGCCGGAATCAAAAGGTTAACTTCGAAAGCTGAGAACACCCGCAGCGTTTATTGAGCATGAGGGAAGGGATCACACACACATTAGCTTCTGGAATTGCATAAACCCAAATTCGAAACTTTTTGACAGAGGAGGTGCTTGTTTACTATAGTAAGAAAGTGATTGGATTGATTCTGAAACAACCAAGTATTCATCCGCCATGTGGGCGTTGCTAATTTTTAAGAAAAATTATAAGATTTTTTCAATCAAAATTTAAAAAAAACAATCATAGATAGAACGAAATTTTTTTTTCCAGATATTTATAAATAAATTTATTAACTACACTTGTTCTTAGAATTTCTGATTTCTTTATCTTTCTTAAGTTATTAATGTTTTAAGCATATCTTCAAAATATTGAGACAATTTAAAAATAGTTAAAACGATTTTAAAAATAAATTTCAAACAAGAAGATTTTTTTATTCTTAAGAACAATCGAAACTCACAAAAAGTAAAGGTCTAGTCATAATAGAACTTGTGAAATATAGTTTTAAATTTCTCCATAGACTTAACATTACAGTTGATTTTCAATATGGCGCGGAATGAGTCCCCTTAAGTGCCTTAACCCTTTCGCGACAATTTTTTTTTTTTTTTTTTTTTTTTATTAAACAACAGAACAATTTTGGTCGCATAAACTATGAGTTGGGCACACTAGATTGCTAAAACTAAGATGTTATATTTTTAGGAAAATTTTAAACACTGATTTAGAACCGGAACATATGTGTCCCATCAGTCCGGACAGAGAAGCGTTTATGTCCGAAAAGAATATTTTGAAATTTGCTTGGGACGTATGTGTCCCGTTAGGTGCGAAAGGGTTAATGTTTTGTGGAGTAGTGATGATACTAATTTTCATGTTCACAAAATAGAGCATTTAACTATCACCAATTCATTTGAGGAAACTTACAACCATGTATTTCGCAAAAATGTTTCATTCTTTTGGTCTAATTAATATCTATAATATTATATGCATATAATTTGGAATGTGCGATATACTTTAAAATTAATTGCTTCTTGCATTGTTTCCTCCCTTCCAGATTAATATTGAAAGAGATGGCTATTGTACTCATAATGTGACAAATTTTAGGATTATTCACTATTGTAAGCTAATGAGATAAATCACTGATGTTAAATAATTTTGCAAAATCTTTGTTAGATAAAATGTTAATTTTTATAATTAGAAAATTTCAGGATTATGGAGATAATTAGGTAATTTGTAAAAGCAGAAATATAAGGAAAATGCTTTGATATTATTTTTAATTCCTTACAAAATACATTCTGCATTTTTTATGCTAAAAACTTAATTTTCAAAAATTTGTTTTAAAAAAGCAAGATTTTCTATAATTTATCTTTTGCACTTATTTATTTTATTACTTTCGTATGGTTTTTTAATATAGCAAAATTAAAAAAAATTAAATCTTGAATTGGAATAACAAAAGTATTCATGTATTACATATAATCTTTAAATATAAACTTCATATGAAGTTTTAATTTTATTTAAAGAAATTATTATTAGACTTTATATTATAGTCTGTTAAAACTGGAAGATTGTATACTGTAAAAATCATCTAAAATATTTGAATTTAGCTGTTATAAAATGTAAGTTATACACAATTTGTTCCTGCCTTCTTTCCAATTTAAACAAGTATAACTGATTAATTTTTTCATTACAGGTGGCCTACAATAGATAAATACTATACTCTTAAAGATGTTGGCTTTAGGGAATTGTTTGCATCTTGTATGATATTTCGACATAACCTTCATTCTATGCTTAATGGTTTCATGACTAAACATTATTCTTCTGGAAATATAGCTGATGAAGTATTTGATGATCTGAGTGATGCTTGTGATAATATAACTTTTAGTGAATATTTTCTATTAGATGAATTGAGTCGAATCGTTTTCGACCCAGAGAAGTATATTTAGTTATTTTATAAAAAAAATTCTTATTATTTTATTTAGTTATCTATTTTTTAAATTATGTTAAAAAATTTTAATTGTTTTCTTAATTTTTTTATATAGTTGTTTTTATTCCGGAAACAAAGCAACTGCTATGATTCAGATTTACATATCCTTCTTTTCACGTTTTTTAGGCTAAAACATTTTGGTGATTTAGTTGTTAATCTTCTTCAATTTATAAAAATATGTTTTCATGAATTTTTAATGACTCTTTTTTTGAAAACCTTTGGTATATTTGATACAATTTTTTTTTTAATGTAAAGCTTTAAAAGTGCATTTTAAATGTCATGATTTAAGAATATTTTCTTTAATTTACTTATAACTAATAGGCATTTTGAGGTGATTATTGTAGGTAAAGAGCAATTACTGAAAAATAGTTAATTTGCAGATTAAACTAAATACTCTTTCTATGATGTATGTATAAAAAATTTTTATGATGTGGATATTTTTTTTTCCTTATATGAGATTTTATTTGCCTGAAGGAAACATCCCATGCAATGTTTCTATACTGTAATAATATTAAATTAATAATTTGAGTGTGTATAACATTTAGCTTAAATAATTTATTTTGAATAAATTAAACAAAAAGAAAATCTTACTACAAAAAAAATTGTTATATGAATATGTTATACACAGTATATAAATATGTAAAAGTAAAATATTCCAATAACTGAAACACGAGTTAATTTCATGAATTTATTTCTTATCTTAATTTTTATATTCTATGTTCACTAACTGGTGTAAAATAAAAAATGACTTTTCACATAAATGTAATGTAATGCTGGCAAATTATTGGATTTAGAAACGTGAAATTAGAGATATATGTTTTGAAAAACAAAAATAAATTATATTAAAATGTTAACTTTGTAATAAATGAATGTGTAAGGATCAAATATTAAAGCATCTGTACAATTAAAAAATAATAATCTTTTGATTACCATTTTCTTTTGCTTATTTTGGTTGGATTTGTTTATTCACTCAATTCAAAGGTAAAAAATGTATCTGCACTATTAAAATATTATTTAAAAATAGGCCTGTGAATGGAAAGAGGAAGACAAATGATCAAAGTGACTGACTGATATTAATATTCTGTCTACAGTTTTGTCTTAAAATACTATCATTATTAAATCTAAATATAAGTAATAAACTATATAGTTTTCAATTAAAATATATCCATATCATTTCTGTTAATTCATCTGATTTTTAGAAGTTTTTTTTTTACACAAAATTTGTTAAGTTTTTTATTATTTAAAGGGAATTAACTTAATCCAAAATAATATTTTATGTTTAATGTGATATGTTTTGTTTTTTAATAAAATTTTATGATATGCGTGATTTTTCAAAATACAATTTTAGAAATATCAAAAAATCTAAGGATACACTTAGTTCATATTTAAAAGCATTTTTCTTTTAGCCTTAATTAGCAAAATGTTATTTAAAGACAATTATAATGTTTGACTAGATATTATGACACAGCGCACTTTTATTGCTAGAAGCTCTGTTACTTTTTCTAGAAAGTTGTACAAGAAGTATGAACTGTGATTTAACTAAAAATTAGTTAAGATCATTAGCTTGTTTTAATCATACTGTTGATAGCATTAATGAACTTTTGTATTCTTTGATTTGAACTAATATTTTCAATTGGTGATACCAAAATATTATGATTTTATTATATTCTTCTTTGTTGGTACTACAGTCTATTGCTGGTCATGCCTATCTCTTCAAGTCTTCCTCACTTAGCTCTACCTGGCTGGATGGGTGAATTGCCTCCATCAATTCACCCATCCAGCCATTTGGTTGGGGTCTTTGTTTTCTCTGTTTTTCCTCAATGTTGGAGAAGGTGATTCTTTTTGTGGGAAAGGTGTCTTTAATATTAAAATATGTGACCCAACCATCTAATATGAGATTCTTTTACGACCTTTAAACTGTCAAGTTCACCATACTTTATGTATATTTTGTGATTATAAGCTATTCTCCAAATGTCATTTTGCTTTATTGGTCCAAAAGTATTCAAATTCTTAAAAAAAATTTCCAAAATTCAGTTTAAAGTCTTCCTAATAATGTTCTTAATTTTTATAAATTTAAATTAAAAACATTTCCTTTTTGTTATAAATACAGGATGTACTACAGTTAATGCAGAGTTGCTCTATAATAATAAAATACATGTTCTCATAACCAATTTAACTTATATATCTGTTATAATAACTTATACTATTTGATGCATTTTTTTATAATATTATAACTTGTTTCATGTTGTACATTAGATTGTCATTAGACATAAGGTTTTTATAAATAGTTCAGCATTTTATAATCATAATATTTTCAACTCTAGTTTAAAAAAAAAAAAAAAAAATCATGCTTATGATTAGCAGAAGTTTGATCATTGCCTTTATTATGCTATACTATTAAATGTTGTGTCTTATTTGATTTTGACATTGTTATTAAGTATTTGAAAAACTTTTAACAAATAATCTTTTTATGACTTATAGAAATACATTTTTTGTATGACTTCACCAATGAAGTTTTCTTTTTTTAAGGTTACATAATTTTAATGACATTTATAGATTCAAATTTCCATTTTTTTACAATATCACATATAAAGATAAAATGAAAACTTTTAAGGAAATTTTTTTCAGCTATTTTTTGGATTAAAAAACAGCATATTCATATTTCATTTTATAAAATTAATATACATTAATGCATCATCAATAATAAATAATATTGTGAATAATTAACAATATTTTTCAGATTATATGCAGTTAAAAATATTGATTTTGAGAGTTTTATTAATCTAATTTATTAATTTAAATACATTCTTTTCAATATTTTAAATTCTTTATTATTAAAGAAAACTATTTAAAAAGTTATTGTGAAAGTTTTTAACATTGATGTAAATCAATGAATTAACAATGACAAGAACATATAGTTCTTAATCATTTTGCAGTTCTTAATTAAGGATTAGAAACATTGGGAGGAAAATAAAAAAGCACAAAAATTTTAATTTTTGAGTCTCAAATATTTCTTATTGTAAACAGAATTCTCTGATTATTCCAATTCATTGAAGCATCCTTAAGCAAAGTATTTCTATTATCTGGCCTTTTCATTAAAGAATGTTTTCTCTTATTGTATTTTTAAGTGTGAAATATTAAATTATTTTTATTAAGAGTCACATGCATGTGATAACAATTATTTTATTTATTTTTTACCATTTAAACTGGAGAAAAAGTTTTAATAGATGGCACTGTCACCAACTATACTTGTATGATATTTAACACTTCAGATTTTAATTTGATGGAGAGAAGTACTCCCACTCTTTCGATGGAACTATAAGTTCCTTTAGATTTCTTGAATATAATTGTTTAGAATTTATGTAAATTGTCTATTGTGTGTATCTTTTGTGTTTATGAAAGCTGTTTTAGTTGTAATATATGATCTTATTTACTCTCCCAAGCCGTGATTTGAAGAGACTCTTTCAAGTTATTTGAATTATTTAGATTAATCAATTAGATTTTCTTTTTCAAAACCATAATATCTTTTTTTTCTAAGTACTTACCATATGGTTATAAAAATATATTTATTAAATAAATTTCATGAAGCTATTCAAACACATTTTTTAACATAAATATAATTAGATAAAAATTTGTTTTGAATTTTTTCATTTCTTTACGCTTTTTTGTTTATAACCTATGTAATTATTACTGATAGCATTATGAGCGAATTGAAGTTAGCACATATACATATTTTATTTTTATATAATCTAACATTTTGTTATACTCTTAATGATACTAATATGCCAATTTTATAGTATTTTATTAATAAATTATCTTATAAATGTCATCCTATGTAGGAATACAAATTTAACTTTGAAGTTTTATGCTGGAAAAGCTTTGAAATATTTAACACAGCATATGATAAAACGTGAGTTTCTAGTTGCTATGGAAAAGGTAGAGAAAATGCCATTATTAAAAGGTATATTGTTAATATTAATCTTGTTTATTTTGTATGATTTTTTTTCCAAAATCTTCTAATATTTATACTTGGTATAATTTATATACATAACATTCATTCTTGGCAGTAATTGTTTTTATGTAAAGTTTATTGTAATCTTTTGATTAATTTGCATACACGACCAATTTATAATCTATCTTTGAACTTAAAATCTTAGTCTTTGATTGAAAATCAAAAAATTAAAATGGCTTTATAATTATGGCAAAAAATACAAATTTAACTTATATAGTATTATGCTGAAAAATCTTTTAGGCAGAGAACCAAATGGAGAAAAGTGATTGTAAATAATTTATTGATAAGAATAACAAAATATTATTGAAGGGTATGTTATTAATTTTATTCTTGCTTGGTTTGTAGGAATCTTTATAAAAATTTTAAATTAATATGTATATAATTGTATATTTCATGTGTATAATACCTATTCTTAATTGATTTTAAAAATTGATTTTGGCGATGGCTTTCATGTAAAGTTTCATATAATTTGAAATGTTTAGTAAATTTGTTATAATTTTAATCATAAATTTTGATATATACCAAATTGAGTTATCTTATTATCTATCTTTGAACTTAGTCTCAGAAGACTTATTGAAAAAGTCTTAAAAAAATTATGGTGGCTTTAGTTATGGCAAAACTTAAAATACTTTTTTTTGTGGATTTTTATTTTAGTTTATGTTTTTAAAAGCTTAAATCTGTGCCATCCTGATAGAGTTTTAATTATGATAAAAAGGAAGTTTTTTATTGTTTTTGTAATTTAAACAAAAATCATCTTGAAAGAGAATAACTAGGGAATTAATCTTCAGATTTTCTATATGCATAATGAACAGTACATATGAGTATAAAATATAACTCTCTGAAAGTTCAAAGAAAACTCCATTTAGGACAGTTCCTAAATATTTGTTTTATGTCATGAAATATATGGACAATTTTGGTTGTGTGGCTTTCAATATGTAAAAGATTAGTTAAACCACTATTAAAAAACACAAATAACAATGAAAAACAACTCTAAATTATTGTTTATATATTTTCCAATTGATTGTAAAATACCAATTATGATGGATATTTATGTATCTATTATTCTACCCTCATTTAAAAACCATTTTTAATTAATGATGAAATATACAATTGAGTCTCTAAATTGAAGTCAGCTACTAAGGTAGTTTTTGTCTCTTGCTATTAAATGCATTTCTTTTAATTTTTCTGATGCACGTAGATTTGAAAAGATTGAACAGAATGTTTTAGTATGCAATAGGAAATGCTATATGTGAATATTAAATAAAAATGAAAGTAAGAATTGATATTTAAAGCATTTGAATATATTCAATTTTTGTATATTATTACAAATAGCTGACAAAGTTTTGTTTGTAATTTTATATATATATAAAGTAATTATACAAAAAACTATCTCAGCATTTCGGCCCTTAACTATCATATCATTAACAGAAATTGAATGAAATCTTAGCATGAGGTATTTTGAGGTATGCGCTCAAGAATGACATGGAAAATAATAGTATCTCTCAAACAGTTAAAGTTACAATGAGAAAATTTAAAAAATTTAAGTTTAACAACCAATTTCTTATATTAGAATGTGATATCCATACTGAAAAACCCTACATAGTGTTAGAATAGCACTTACAGCCCAAAAATCCCTGGAGCTAGGCAGAGAAAAAAATAAAAAGTACTTTGCCATTTACCTGAATATTAACGTTTTTTTCTTTGGTTGAGATTCCAGCCTTATTAGTATTCCACAACATGGAAAAAAAAAAAAAAAATCAAACACAAATTTTGGGTTCTATGTAAGATACAGTCATGTCTGATGTCAGGATGCTAGTTGAAAGAAAAGGCACTGCGAAGTACAAGCTGCATTTGTTGCTTTCTGCCATTCTTAACAGATGCAGCTTTCAACGAAAGAACATGGAGAAATAGGAAAATTTATTACTTGAACAGACAAAGTGCTGCAGAGGCATTTCATGTTTACCACAGAAATTATGGGTTATGGTAAAGCCCATGAACTGTAAAAGCTGTACAGGATGTGGTTTATAAATTTAAAGAAATTGGTTGCATATGTGATTGACCTTGGTCTGGACAACCTATCGTTCCTGTGGAAGCTCTTACACAAATTCATCAGCTGATACAAATTCATAGTTCATCCTGCAAATACACACATTGTTTCAAGTAGTCAGAATTTACCAAATTCAATTGTCCAGAAGAATCTGCACTCTGTCCTAAACATGTTTCCATATTGATTCCAACATGTTCAGATGTTGGAACCGAGAGATTATCAGTTATGACCGGATTTTGCAAATAAATTCCTTATTGGGAACAATGAAGATAGCAGCTGGCTCTTAAAAATTCTGTGGACACGTGAAGCGCATCTCTCGTTAACTGGTAATTTGAATTAAAAAATTAGTGTGCACTGGACAGAGAATAGTCCACATGATGTTCTTGCCTCTCCATTACACTAGGAAAAAATGACTGTATGGTATCTTCCATGCTAAGTAAGAGCCGAGGATGAACATCCTCGGCTCTTACTTTCCTGAAGAGTGTAGCGTAGCGTAGAGGCAAGGCAAATTATGACAATTTTAATTTAAATTAATTAAATTTATTAATGAGAACAATTTTAATATACACATAATTTTTAACATAACTTTAAAAAACAAACATAACTGTATAATA
>JAPDSC010078808.1:58070-85092 GCA_026290005.1 Latrodectus geometricus | reverse complement strand
ATTATAATCTTAACCATAACATAAAAAAAACATTAGTTCTTCCATTTTATTATAATATTTTAAAAATTATTTTGGAAGTCTTAATAAGAGACAATATAATGGAAAGAAATATTTTGCTCTAATAATTTGATCAATTTAATTTTATTCAACTTTATATCAGAATTATATGAATATTTTATATTTCATTTCACATTTTAAGTTTCAAACCTATGTTAACAATAAACAACATCCTAACGAAAGGAAAGACAACAATTTAGCTTTTAAAATGAATATTTTAAATTTGTATTCTAAGCACTCTTTTAAAATTTTCCCATAAAGTTTTTATTGCTGCAATAATACTATCCGATTTTTTTTTTTTTTTTTTTTTTTTTTACGTGTGACTGGTAAAGGACCTACCGCATCTATATTTATCTTTCTAAAAACCTCAGATATTATTGGTACTACTCTCATTGGAGCTTTCTTTTTCTCTCCAGCTTTTTCAACTCTTTGACAAGGATCACAGGATTTAACAAATTCTTTGAAACAGTTTGGCCAGTAAAAATTTCGAGCTAGTCTATCTTTTGTTTTGGTAACTTTAAGATGAGCAGATGTACCTTCATGACAAGCTATTTTGAGTTTTTCTCTGAACTCTTTTGGAACGACTAATAAAAAATCTTCTTGTCCTAATTTATCTACTTTTCTTTTAAGTAAAAGTTCATTTTTTATAACATAATTTGTTTTGTTAACTTCTCCTGACTGGACCTTTTCAGCTTGTTCAAACAAGGATTTAAGATCTTCACTTGTTCTTTGGCATTCTTTGAATTTTTCTTTATCAATCTTAAGTAAGGAAACTAAGGGATCATCAGATTGTTGTTCTGGTAAAACAGTTAATTCTTTTTCATCCACTGCTTCTTCATTGGAATTTCTTTTCGAACCCTCTACTGGCTTGCTGGTGTTTACCTTCAGTTCCACTTCTAAACGTTTCTGATTCCTAGTCTGCACGCTATTTACCTGATCAGTTAAATTATTTTTCTTTTTTTCTTGTATTAATGAAGCTGTACGGTTTCCTAATAAATATCTACCACGATCTAATTCACTTGCAATAATGGCAGCCTTCGTAATTACATTTCCTAATTCACATTCCAACACAATTCGTGCAATTGGTAAACAAGTAGGAGTTAAATCTAAGGGTTGTTGTACCCACACATGTTCTCCAGTCATATCATCAGGTAAAACATACTTCCTACTGACAATATCTATTGTTGCTCCAGTATCTCTCAAAATTTCACATTTAATTCCATTTACTTTTCCAGCAACAGTATAAGGTTTGAGTAAATCTTTAACAACATCTTCTCCTACATTATTTACAGAATTATGTGATTGTCTTTTAATTAACGGGCATTGTGGTCTCAAATGATCAGCAGAATCACATTCAAAACATTTTAGTGGTTTTCTTCTTTCAAAACTTTTATCTTTAAACCCATCTTTAAAATCTCTCTTTTCTGTTTTGAATTTTTCATTTCTATGATTATTACCATGTTTCATATGCCTGAGAGGTGGGCTGTATGATCTTCGATTTTGATATTGAATGGTTTTATTTTTCATTACATTATAATTAGTTTTGGGTTTAATTGTTTTCTTTATATCTTCAAATTCTTCTAATTTCTCTGACAAATGAAGTGGATTATTAATACAACCCCATTCATCTAAATAGAATTCTTTAAATTCTTGTGGAGCTCTCTTTTTAATCTGATCTGTTAAGATTAAGTCAATTAACTTTTCAAAGGTATCAACTTTAAGACCATTGATCCATCCAAAAAAATAATTACTAAGTTCATGGTAATAATCTATCCAAGTAACATCATTTTCCTTTTGATGTTTCACAAACAATTGTCTGAACTTCTCTGGGGTCAATTTAAATCTTTTAAATAAAACTTCTTTTACATAATCATAATTCTGTGCTTCTTCTGGTTCACGTGCAATTATTTGTGTAATTTCATACGGCAATAAGCCTAACAAATATGAAACCCACAACTCTTTAGGTATTTGAGCATGACGTGCTTGGCGTTCAAAAAGAATTAAATATAGACTAATATCTTCTTTGATATCATATCTATAGATCAGTCCCTGAAGATCTTTATGAGAATGTTGGCCATTTCCACTGTAGTATCCATTTGTCAGTTTCAATTGAGCTTCTAATCTGAGTTTTTCTAATTCATGTTCCCTTTCTGCTTCTTTTCTCCGTACTTCAGCTTCTACTTCAGCTGTCCTTCTCCGTTCTTCAGCTTCGATTTCAGCTGTCCTTCTCCGTCCTTCAGCTTCCTCTTTCTCAATTTGTTCTTGCTTTTTTCTTTCTTCAATAATAGAAAGAAACAATTCTTTGACAAAATCCTCTTCATAATTAGGACTCTTGGTAATAGCTTGTTTAATTGATATGCTTGAGGAATTTGAGTCAATATTTACTTCAAGCTCTGAAGCTAAAACTATCAAGTCCTGCTTCTTACCTTTCCCCAAGAATGACATAGTGAATAGATAGTCTAAGCCTAAATTAACTCTTTCCTCACAAAAACCCAAATACGTAACTATCAATAATGATTATGCTTCTACTCAACATAAAATTTTAATATTTGATATATTAATTTTAGTTCTTAAAAAAGTAAATTATTATTATGCACATAAATTATATTACATGTCGGGAACAATCAAATAATATTTGTTTTAAAATATATCTAGCTAATATTGTATTAAAACTTAATATAAAATTTCAATACTTAATAAAATAATTTTGCTTTCGTTTTAAAAACAAGAATGGTCTAAAACTATCACATACCTTATATATCAATGTTTTCCTTAGCAAAATTAACAAATAAAATTCTTCAAGAATTGGTACAAACCTGAATTGTTCAACTACGATGCACTTAACACATAACCTAGAACAAAACTAGCATACAAAAATAACAAAAACTTAAATGTACGAGTTCTAGAAATAAACAAATTCGATATCAAAATTTAAAATCAATCGTATGCTAATATATACCATATATATATACACTAACAACAACATTTACTCAATTGTATATGTCAATAATACGAAAATACTTTTAGAATAGAATTTTCACTTATACCAACGTAAATCAAAACTGTAAACAGATAGCGTACCCAATACTATAATTTAATTCTTATCAAATATTTCTGCAAATGTGCTAGAAATTTTAAACAATAATATGTGTAAATTAATTCACTTTTAAATTATAATAACACTACTTATACAATAAACATAAATAAAATTATAAGAATAAATTATTTAAAAAAAAATATAAGAATGAATAACTATTAAATGACTCTTCATCAGATCTTTTTGATATATTTATATATATATTATATTTTTCACTGCTTTCGATTTTGTAGAATCGAAATATTCGATTTCGAATTCTCACATTCATCAAAATATCACTTGCTAATTTTTCTTTTTGCACAATTTCACTTAACTATTTTTTTTATATTTTTTTCTTTGTGTGTTTCACCAAAAATAATCACTCACGCAATAAACTTTTTGATTATCACCACTTTCTTGATTCTAAGAACAAGGAATTTGGAGATCCACAGCTTGAAGATTCCGAAACAGAACACTAATTCTACGGCGTATTTCTATAGCAGAAGTAGAATAATATTCCAATATTTCTCCTATTCTGGATACTGGATTTCGCCTGGAATCAACTGGAAACAGGATGCTAATTTCTTTTTATTCCGAGGGCTGGAATTCAAAACAGAATATTTTTATTCCATGGATTGGAATCAACAAAACTTGAAATACTCTTTTCACCAAAATAGCAGGATGCTATGGATGGAATTAAAAACTACAAGCGGGATGCTTCTTTTTTTTTTTCCCAAGGGTTGGATTTAACTGCCTTCTTTCTATTCCACGGGTGGGAATTCAATTAGAAACACTTTTTTTCACTCCAAGATAGCGGGAAGCTATATCTTCTGATTCCAAGGGTTGGAATCGAAACCACAATTTCGAATTCAATAATTATCTATAGCTGGTTGCTAGTATTTTCTCTTCTGTTGTCGGGATGACAAGACTTCTCATCTTCAGTTTTCACATTGACATATTCCCTCATCAATTTTTCAGAATTCTCCGAAAAAGTTCGATCCCACCGCTGCCACCATTTAAAGCTGTAGCGTAGCGTAGAGGCAAGGCAAACTATGACAATTTTAATTTAAATTAATTAAATTTATTAATGAGAACAATTTTAATATACACATAATTTTTAACATAACTTTAAAAAACAAACATAACTGTATAATAGGCGGACACCGCCACAAACACACCTCTAGTGTGCTGTCTCTCTGAGAACTATTCTAAAAAAAAAAAATAAACAGAAACATAATCGGGAGGGGAAGAGGAGGGCGGCAATGTTGTCGCGCATGCGCTAATCTAATCTCTGACTTGACTCGTTACAAGAGGTTACCGCCAGTGATCTGCAAACGCTTACAATAACGAGTACTTGCTATCTGCATATATTAACTCTATACATGATTCACGCATTGCAACAGCAAAATGGGCGCAGCTTGTCCTTTTTGGACATTGCGCCAGAAAACCCAACCAGCAACAGCAAAATGCTCGATCTGAAGATGGAGCTTCTCCATGTGTAAAGCTTAAAGTCAACAGTGTGGTGATAGAGTTATCTCCAGTAAGTTCCTTTTCCCATAGCCACCTAGGTCTGATCTGACAGAATGAAGTCTTGATGTATTTCAGGCTGTGAGGATATTTGAAATCGAAAGTGTATCTGTTTCATCCGCAAACTGCATCCGATTTGAAAGATGCCATCTGAACAGTGGTTCAAGATATCCCTATAACCATATTATGTGCTGCAATGCTATCCACCATTTGCTCCGTGCAAAGTCTTAACGTGTGTGAAGGAGGTCATGTGGAATATTTGTGAAACACTAAAAAATGCTTTGTTTTATACTGCTTCTCTGTCCTCCCTTCTAGCCTATCTACCGGCATTGATTTGTTGTGTCGTTTCCAATCCCATCTGAGGTAGAGGAGCTACACCAGATCTATAAGTTCATATACCCTAAAAAAATCGAGAAAGAGGAGAGGTCGCTCAAGAAACTCTTTCATGGTAAAATCGAGGCAAACAAGAATATGTTGAGGACTAGCCTCGTTGAAGTAACATTTTTTGCAGGTTGGGAAAAGTTTGGAATGTCCGCTAAAAGTGAGGCCCTTAGTGTGCCCACTGACCAATCTGCTGATTACTGCTTGGTCGACACGTGTGCCCTGAAAGTCAAGGGCACCACTGGGTCACTTACGGGGGTACAAAACGTGATTTGGTGGGACAAGCCAGGCCTTATTGACAGTGTTTATGTGGGTAGAAAATAATTCTGAGTAAGTGAGGGCCAGCTTTGAAGAGGCTGGTAGGGAAGTACCTCCTTAGTCAACTGATCAGCACATTTGTTACCAAGTAGACCCACGTGAGAGTGTATCCACTGGAAATGGATGTCATGGGAGGCTGACAGGTTCTTTAACAAAAGAAGGATTTCGACACTAGCTTGGTCTGTTACACTCTCCCTATTGCACAGGTGTTGAATACTGCTACGACTGTCAAGAAATTGCGGATCCACATTGAATTTAATCGCATCAAGCAAAAGGGCCCGAGAAAAAGGGCTGTCCTTCTTTAATCTTTGGTGATTTTTCCAAATGAGTAAAAGTTCAGCTGTCCAATTCTGAGTGCCCAATTTGGCAAAGTATTTAATGAGGTTCAATTCCCTTCTCATTTCTAAAGGCTGCAAATTAGTTTCATATAAAAGAATGTCTCTTGGGCAACTGTTACGCAAACCAGAAATTATTCTGGCTGCAGGCAGTTAGACTTTCTCGAGTTTCTGGAGGTTACTGGGCGAAGCGCAGGAGTAGACCTGGAAACCATATTCCAAAATGGGTCTCACAAGGGCAGTATAGGTTGTTCTAAGTCAGGGCTGGCACCCCAGTCTCTGCCAGCTATATACTTTAGAACATTAAGACGTCTTCTACTCTTGTCCACCAGAGAGTCAATATGTTTATTACAAAGAAACTCTGGGTCCACCATAAAACCCAAGTACTTGGGACTTTTGTCATAAGGCATCCAAACTCCACTCATGGAAAGTTGAGGTTGGTAGTTATATAACCGTCTATTAGTGGTAAAAAATGAAGTCACCGATTTTAAGGCATTGAAAAGAAGTTTGTGGTCTGCCGCAGAATCACTAATGGATTGCAATGACTTATTTAAATGCAGTTCAAGAGAATCAACATCCTGGCCAGAAGACCACAGTGCAATGTCATCAGTGAAGATTGCAATATTGCAGGAATCAGAGATCTTGTTCTCAACACCAGCCAAAAACAATTTAAAAGAGTAGGACTTAAAACCCCCTAGGAAAGTTTAAAACAGTGAGATAAAGAGTTGGCTACTTTAACTTTAATAGCATTGATTTTCATGCTATAGTTGCCATTAAAACATTATTTAGGGTTTTCACAATGGAGATCATATTCCAAAAAAACTTGTGTTGCCATTTGATGTTTTCGAAATTTCCTCACTGCAATCGTTACTGTTAGTGTGACACTGTTCTTTTCCATATCATTTTTGAGTGCATACTTCAAAATACCTTATGACAAAATTTCATAAGAGACATACTATTTACTTTCTGTGAATGGTATGGTAGTTAAGGGCCTATATGTGAGGATAATTTTCTTATAATCACCTTGTATATATATACACTGCACAACATTCATTCTGCTTTTAGTTAGAAACTTCAATTATCGTATGGAAACATAGATTTTGCATTTCATTGAAATGATAGACTTTAAAAACTATCTTATATTTATATGTGAGAGAAAGATAATCTTTGAATGACAAATTTATTTGAGGGAAATAGGGTGAAAAAATAATAATAATAAATAATAAAATAAATAAGGGCATATCTGAAATGTACACAAAATCAGGTGAAAATATTATGACATTTATTTTTGGTCATACCTTGGCTATACAATAAAGACATGTTAAAGAGTGAAAAATTATTATATGCAATTTCCATGTTTAATTATCTATAAAAAAATTATATACACGCATCTGTTAAAGAAAAATATTTGTAACATCTTAAATTATTCTTTGTTTTAATATCTCAAAACCTCTTATCTCTGTTTAAAACAAAATATTTAAACAACTATGGAATAATTTAAGTTGAAAGCCTTTTATGATATGTAAATATATTTTCTTTGATTCGCATAATGCTATTGAGATGGCTTTTTTGTTTTATCTACAGTTATTTTGAAAATGCTTATTTCTTGAAAAAATCTATTTCAATCTATTGTTGTTTTCTCAGTCATCCGTGATTGTTCTTGATAAAGTTGGTAGATTTTTGCTATTCACACATATTGTAAATAAATCTTAAGTTATAGGTGTATTAACTCTTTAAAAATTTATAAGACTACTTTCAGACCAATTCACAACTTGCATTTCAGTTTCTTTTGGCATATTCAGTTACAGTGTCAAGTAATAGTATCATAACACCTAATTTCAGCAGTTCCACTTACAGAAAACTCTATAAATTGATGAATTTGAAATATATAATTCTCTTTTGTATAAAATTAAATTAGTGAAGGGTATTTTTAGAATCTCCTAGTGGTATTACATGGAAAACACTGGTTTGTTGAAAATATTGTTATTAATCTTAACTGTATAGTTGATGTCCCCCATTATTTATTAATATTTCAAGTTAATTCTAAAATACTGAATTCTCTTTATGTTGATTATAGAAATTGTACTTTTTTTAATGTCATTACATATTGATATCTAATGAAGGAATTTATTTGGTAGTTTCAGTCATACCTTAATTATTCAATATTTTCCATATCTCATAATTTATTTACATAAAAATTAAAAATGTTTTCTGATTAGTAGAATTAGTCATTTAAAATTGTTTTAAGCAACATGTGTTAAAATATTTGCATCTGATATTTTATGTCAATATTTTATTTAAACACTATTTATAGGAGCTTGCTATCTGTATAAATTTTATGAGCCAACTACCGAAAACTGTACAAGTCAAGTTATCCCAAAAATTAATAAATTACTTAAAGCAGTTTTTTCTACTCTAAGAGAACAAAGTCCTTCTCACCCGTTAATCATAACAGGATATTCTCCAATTACTGATGAGACAGGTAATTGACTTTTTTTAGCATTATTGAATTATAATTTTCACTTACAAAAACTCTCTAATTTTTAAATCTAAAAAATCTACCTCTTATTTTAAAAATACAAATTTTAATTAGTGGTATTTATTTTTAAATATATTTGTGTGTGATGCTTCATTGATATTTAAGGAAAATTGACTTCAAGTTTTTTAGAATAATAAATATCTCTATACTATTCATGACTGATAATTGTTATTTGTAGTTTCATCAAAGGAACAATAATTGTTAGATCTTAAAACTAACTTTCTTTACTAAACTTCTCTCTTTATAGATAAAATACTCTAAGAAAAAATTATTTATTATATACTATATAAAAAACATGCAGAATAAAATTCTTACCTTGAACTATCCTTATTTTGTTGATGAAAATTCTCACAAAATAATCATTGTTTAAAAACATAATTTTATATTTTTTTTCAATGTGGAAAAGCATTTTGCTTATTTTGTAGACGGTTAGAGTACTAATTTATTTTCTTCTTATTTGGTATCTGAAAGTTCTGTTTCATTCTCATTCATTTACTTGATCATCCAACACTCTTACCTATTAGGCCTAAGTAAACATTAAAAAAGTTTGAGCAGAAATAGGTTTCTTGTTAAAGCTCATGGATGAGTCATCACTCAATATTCTTGCCGTTCTACAGTTTTTTTTTTTTTTTTTTTAAATAAAGATTGTATGTCAAAATAATCTAGCCTGATTTTTCTGGAGCATTTCAAGTGTATTGCTTCTAAATATCAATTTCATAGGGCATCATGATCACTCCTTTCAAACTTATCTTAAGATATTTGCATATGAAGCTATATTAAGTTGTAAAACAGAGCAAAAATAGAAATTCCACATGAATTACTTTTAACTTCAGAAGTGTGGCTAGTTATTCATAATTCGAAGGATTTATGATTTTTCAATAAAGATGTATATCCAAGTTTCTGAACCATAAAAATATAAATTGAATGGTAAAAGTAAGTGTTAATGAGAAATGCATGAAAATAAGTTCACAAAGTTTGTAAATAGAGATTTAAAAAAAAAAAAAAAAATCATGTCCATTGGACCCTATTAAGGATCAGCTATTAATTCAGTAAATCATGATTTTCTTAAACTAGAGGTTTGTGAATACAAACCCTAATGCATTAGGTTTAAAACATCAAAATTATATGCTTCATAATAAAGTGTTTCTTTATTTATAATGTTATTTATCTTTAAATTATATAAACTGTCAGGTGCATTAATAAAAAAATGTATTATTATTTCAAATTTTGTTATCAATAAACGTCACTATTAATTGCATGTGTGCAACCAGCTTTTACACAAAACTTAAATAAAAATTATGTTATTATGAGGGTTACTCCGAAATTTTTGAGATACGCGCAGACGAGAATTTACAAAATAAAAATAACGGTTTGATTTTAAGATACAAAATATTTTAACACAGCAGACGATTTTTTACTGACTTACTTCAACTTGTTTAGCATAAAATAAATTTTAAACAAGAGAAAAGGGAGTTGACGCGAGAATATTTTCACACTATGATTTTCTTCGATTTTAACGCAGGATTAAATTAAAAAAAAAAGAATGCTTTCAACGGTTGCAACTAGCATTTGGTGATGAATCTCCTGCTCAGGCTACTGTATTCAGATGGTTTTGAGAATTTAGAAGAGGTTGCAATTTTCTTCAGGATGAAGAACACACAGGAAGGCCGCCGTCGGCAGTAATCCTGAATAATGTGTCTGCCATACGAAAAATGTTAATGGATGATAATTGCTATATTTATTAAATGATACAGAACTAACTTAACATTGGATCCGCAGCCATACATAAAATCATTCATGAAGAATTGCATATGAAAAAAGTAGTTTGCTGTTGGGTTCCCCATAATCTAATTGAGCACAAAAAAGAGCAGCGTGTCAGAAGTGGTAAAGAAATTCTTAAATTGCTAAATGTTGGTGGCCACCACATCATTTCTAAAATTGTAACAGCTGATGAAACATACATACCGTTTTTTGATGCTCAAGAAAGCAAAGTTTGGATCTTTGAAGATCTCACGCCGACAATGGGGAAAAACAACGCACACTGAAAAAAGTTATGTATGCCATTTTCTTCAGAAGTATGGGATTGGTCAAAGCTATCAAGTTGGAAGGACAGAAGATAGTAACAGCAAACTGGCATACCACTAAATGTCTTCCAAAATTTCTACAAGAACTGAATGTTAAGGGACTAATGCTTCACCATGACAATGCATCTTCACGTACAGCCAGATTAACAGTTGAGTTTCTTAAACCAAAACTAGTTAAAGTGATCGAACATCTGCCATATTCACCTGATCTAGCTATGCGCGACTTTTGGTTATTCTTTAATCTAAAAAAAAAACTTACGTAGACGTTGTTTTCATTCAGAAGAGATTGATGTGGCTATAAATGCATTTTTTTCATCTATACCAAGAAATGAATGGCTTGAGGCATTTAATCTGTAGAAAATTCATCTACAAAAGTACATTGATGCTGTAGGAGACTACTTTGAACACACCTAAAATTTTGTAAGTATAAATTTAAAAACCTAGTTATATCTCAAAAATTTCAGAGTGACCATCATAATGCAGGAACATAAAAATAAATGTGCAATTTTGAAATTTTTTACAATGTTGATTACTGTGTGTTTTGTTATGATTGTAATAATATATTATAATCAATAGTAATAACTAAAAAAATGTTTGTTATTTTTTTTTATTATTACTTTTTTTGCAATGTTTATATCCTGTTTTGCTTTTCAAATTCAGATGTTTTGTGATAGAAAGCAGTGTCATTCAAATATAAGAAAACTCCAACTTCTCAAGTAATTCTAAAGACATAAAATAATGTTTATTAACCCCTTGCCTGCCGCGGGCGTATATATACATTGCGCTGTGCCGATGCACTAACTGCCCCGGGCGTATATGTATGGCTTTCGGAAATACGCTTCTCTGCAATACTCTGCTATCAGTAAAGCTTGACCCATGGCTTTGGAATGCAATAGAATGTCCTTGATATTGTTTAAAATATCTGTTGTGATGATGTTACATCTATTTCAAGCGTGTCTTTTCTTTTCCACTGATACACTGCATAACTGCGATCGCCTGTGTGAAAACCGGTGGCACTGGGGAGCGAATCTCGTTAGTTTTCCTTGGCAGTTAAGGGGTTAAAGCACAAAATAGTCATGAAAAGCAGTTCGAAGCCTTTTTCCTCACTCTCTAATGATCTCATTCTCATCTAAATTTAAATCACTTTGCAGCCAGTTTTCTTCAGACAAGTGATATTAACTTGAATCTAATCACCATTTAGACTTCAATAATTTTAGATCTGAACAACTTTTATTTGGGAAATCTGTAGGATTCATACAACCAGAAATGTCTCCAAGATTTTTTTATTTGTTAACCTTATTACTGAGGCTCCATTATGGACAAAGACATTCTATACTTCTAATCCATTTTAAATAATTAAATTATCAGCCAGAACTAAACTTCTTCACTCTATATCTTAGGAATAATTTAGGAAGAAAGTTGTGCTGTTATTGTAGCTACTAGTAATTGCAAACTCGAGAGTTTTTTTTTTTTTTTTTTTTTTTATTTTTTTTTTTTTTATATATATATATATAATTGGAGCAACTCTACTTCTGGCTTATCGTGCTTATTGGCATCACAGAAAATATGTATTAAAAATTTTCACTTACATTTTGTAAACCAAAATGTCTAAGAAAACAGAAGTTTTCTAGATATTTATGTTAAGAATAATTATTCTTAACTACTATATCATGATTCATTAGCATGTAATTAGATCATTTTAAATATGACACAAAACACCCATAAAATTTTGTTTTACCTTTATGGAAAAATTTCTAACGAAATGAAAATAAAACATATAATTCTAAATTAGTTTTCTGGCATTTTTTCAATGATTCCAAATTTTTGAAAATTTGAATCATTTTATAAGTTTTTACAAATTAGAATTTATTTTCACAAAACATAATACTTGGGGTAGGGAATGAATAATAGTAATAAAACATAACCAGTAATAGAAATCAAAAGACTTAAATTTTCATTCATTTTTTATTGACATGTACATTCAATGAACTATCAACAAAAACATTAAGAAAGAAAGAACAAGTGTGCCATCGCTGGGCATTAATATCCTAGGTCACCATAATTGTGTCGTCAAAACATGAAAAAGGAAAATTAAAATATTAAATTATTAAATCAAATACACAATTCTTACTTATTACTAAAAATATAAAATGAATAACAAAAAAAAAAATATCAATTTTCATCAATAGGAAGTTTAACCAATTTATGTATTTTGCCCATTGCAGTTTTCAAATTCATAATCTTACTATATCATCATGACTTTTAAAGTGTTAATGGCTTTTCCACTTAAGAGATGGTATATTATCTTTTATAAGCATTTTATCATCCACTCATATATTTTTCATGTCAGTTTTCTGCTTGTTGTGCACTAACAACTGTATTAGGTAGTTCTTAGTCCACAATTTAAAAAATGACTGGGAAATTTTGACTATCTTATTCCAATTGAAATTTTCTGGTTGTAACATCAGGCTGAGGAATGCATTTCAATTCTGAACCAATCAGAAAATGTCCTAGTGTGAGGACTGAAAAATCATTTGGTTATTCAGAAAATTCAGCTGAAGACCTGGAATTAAGTATTGCTGTATTTCTGTCATAACAGTGGTAAAATCTTCATGTGGAAGAATCAGCGACCCTAGAATGCTTCTTGTGTGATGAGTCAATGATTTGACAGCTACCTCTGGCATGTGGAGCAGAGGGGGCATTCATCAGTCCAGTTTACACTTTTATTCACTAGTTGACTACCAATCACTTTCATTGCTGCAACTTTTAAATAAATTTTGCATTGATATAATTGGTACCACAATCGATGAAGATCTTCTCTGGTTTTTTTTTTTTGATGTGATTGAAAATTTTTTTAATGCTGCGATACTCGCATTGTCATTTAAATCCCTAACAAGTTAAGCAGCTCAAAACCTAAAAATGAATAGCTTATGTGAATTTTTATTATTTCATTTTCTTCTCAGACAACTGCTCTGTGTGGCATAAAATATTTGTGTTGATTCCTCTCAAATTCTTCAATAATCTTGTGTTTTAATTGATCATGTACTATTTCCTTGAATTCATTAGCTACCCAGTTATTCAGATGTTTCTAATGGTCTTTTTCTTCAGAAATGAAATTATTTTCTAATTTATCACAACTTAATTTTCACAGTAAATCAGTTTCATATTTTCCATTCATAATTTTAAATTACTTTAAAATTGATCTATTAATGCTTTTTTTCCAAAATATTTGATTCCTCCTTATCCTTGACTCCTAAAGTTACAAGTCCTCACAAAGATTGAATATCAAAAGTAGTTACACAGAAAGTAGCTGACACTGATTATTTAACAATATATTTATTATTATTATTATTATTATTTTACTTCCCTGCAAAGCATATCCGAAAATAGTTGGAAGGCATATAATTGTTTATTTTTTCAATGGAATACTCTTGTGTCACTTCTTAAACACATCAATCCCCAGAAGAATTTCAATATTTATATCATTCTTAAACCAATCCGCTAGAAGTAACCCATGCAAACTCATACTGTTTTGCATCTTTATAATTAGAATACCCCTAGCCCTATAATAATATAATATCAGAGACTTTTTTTTTTTTTTTTTTTTTTTTTTGTCAATTTGGGCAAAAACATAAAATGTGACTAATTAGGCTTGAACAAAATACATTTTTGATTTTTCCACCCGATAAACTTAAGAAACCTCTTTTGAATTCTGATACCTATATTAATCTTATCCACTTTTTAAAGCAGAAAGATATTTTTCAAATGCTGGCTCCAGTTTTTGCTTTACTATTAAAGTTCATAATGTTTTGAAGTTCTTTGCCCTAATTTCTGACATTCAAACTAAGACTCGCTTTGTTTTATAATAGAGGTTGTTAATTCATGTTGAGTTCACTAAAAATTTGTCTGAGACTAAAGTTTGCATAATGATTTGAAATTATTCACAATTCTCAACTGGCAATATTATTTAAAATTTGCACTAAGTCTAGATGCAAATTGTTGAAAATTCTGAAAAGAAAATTTGTGAGTAGATCAAAAATGATCCAAACACTATTTAGTTGTTAGTTGGAACTCTCATAAAATAATAGATTTGAGTTTATTGTAACTGTTAAGATCTTCTTAACAATTACCCCCATTATATTATGCAAGCTTTTTCCTAAAATATTGAAGAAAATTTCAACCTTTAAATCTTCTAGAATTTTTTTGCTCTGAATGCTTTCTCAATGGATTGAAGAAAAAAATTAAATGACTCAGCTTTAGTTAGCAAAGTCTTGCATTTTTTACACATTTTCTAAATGTTCAATGCTTAGATGTGAAGAGTCTGTCAGAATTTTCACTTAAAAGCAGAAACACTAAATTTGCCCAAACTTATGACAATATTATTTTTTCTAAATATTACTTTCAGATTTTTCTTGCTCACAATAGATTCTTTCATCTTTAAGAATATTATCCATTTCATTATTTACAAATTCTGTATGTTTTATAAATTTATGAATTTGTAATCAATGTTTTTAATTCAATTAATTTAGCACCACTATGAACACTTAGTCCTAACTCTTTATCTACAAATATTTTTTTTCTTAAAGCCTTTTTAACTTACTCTTTGTAAAAACTAAACTTAATTTCACAAAATTATTAAGATTTTATTAAGAATATCCCTTCAAATTCACCATAAAAAATAAGCAACACAATTTGTTCAAATTAACTCACTGGTTAAAAATATCTCACTGTGCATCACTAGTAATTAAACACAGCAGAAGAAACCTGTTGTATTCACCCATTTTACTTGCAAACTATTCCACTCACACACACATACAAAAGTCAACACACTCCTAACAAAGGGGAATTGAAACACAGTTAAAAAATTATTTTTAATTTCACACACCTTATCTTATTTCTGACTCTATAAATGTTTACACAAAAAATAGTGCTAGGAGGGAGAAATAATTAATAATAAAGCATAACCACGCTGCTTATAGAAACCAAAGCTAATTTTTTAGCTGATGCACACATTTAACAAACTATCTACAAAATCAAATATAAACCAGAAAAATAAAGGAATAGCTCTTCTGGCTCTTGACATTAATCATTAGCATTAACATAATTAATAGAGTAACAGCACTAGTTATTTTCTGATTTATTTGCTCATCCTACAAAGAATTTGTAGATGTGTTTCAGGAGTTGTAGAATCTTGGTGATAACAATATTAAACAAGCAGCTACCATGGCTTGCTTGGGAACAATGTCATTTCCATTATAAGAAGGTAGTGCATTCTATTCTTTTGCTGATTGAAAATTTATTGCATTTCTTAATATGGACAAGGTTATATAAAGCAGATCCAGGTTGAAATATCCTCTGCATGATATGATGTCTCTAGGGATGACAGTATATTCAGTGGACATACTTATCATCAACTACATAAATTGCCATCAATTCTGTTGTGCTGAAAGAGGAAATTCCCTATTGGCCAATTAGGGGGAGGGAACTAAATGCTTAAGAGCATAGTTGGGTTTTTTTTTTTTTTTTTTTTTTTTTGTAAAATTAAATTATTAATTTTAAATAGTTTTACACCAAAAATTTGCTTTCAATTAAATGAAAAAGATTCAAAAGAAATTGTGAAACTTTTAAAAGACTGTTCTGAAGTATAAGTACTTGTACTCGCTTACTTTTCAATGAAAAATATTCTTTATAAAGTGTTTTTGTGTAATTTATTCCCCTAATCATTTTTATTGTTAAAAAATTGCCCGCTTTTCTGTTAAATCTAATTTAATACTGAGCTTGTTGTCATTTATAAATTATGATACTAAAATTGTTATTTATTTTATATAAAAGTAATTGCATGATTTCATGACATAAATTATTTTTAATATTAAGTTATTATATTTTTATATATGTGATAAATTGCATATCAAATAAATAACTCTTCATTAATATTTTATTGCATTAAATTAATGATTATTTCTTTAGGTTTAGAGAATCGTGAATCTCTTTGGGAGTTTCAAGAATGTCGAGCTATTATAGATGCTATAAATACTACTCTTTTTGAAAAATTGAATTGGAAACCTGTTTCTTTCATTAATATATATTCACCTAAGCTAGTATTTATGGATAAAGTATGTTTCTTATTTTTCATATTTTGTTTTTATTGTTCCAATTTTAAATAAAAATTTATTTTGTATTATGATATTTTTCTTTGTCTACAAATTAAAATTATCTATTTTCTCCTAATTTTATATTAACTATCTTGCACAATTTTTTGCATCTTATTTCCATAACTGCGTTGAATTACGGTTTGTTCCTTTCTTATGTTTATGAATTTATAATGTGCTACAGAAAATCTCTACTTTAATACAATTGATTGTAAATAAATTTAATCCTATGAATCTTATGTGTAACAAGAGTGAGTAAAATTGGACTGTCCTATGGAGAAAATATGCCATACTGTAAATACCATTCAAAAATACTACAACTCAAATTTATGCATTTGCTGATAACATTGTGGTTTTCCGCAGAAATTGAACATCATTGATTGAATTGTCAAACAAATAAAGTGAGCAGGTGTTACCTTTCACTTACAGATAATAAACTCTCTAGTGCATGAGCTACTTTTCTTTTTCTATTTACCTTCAATGATGACTATTTTTGTATTTTTTTTTTAGCAAGTATATTTTTAGGTATGCAGATTTTAAAAATTAGCATCGATGATCACTCCCCTGATTATTCACCACTGATCACTGTTCCCTTAATACCCACCCCTGCTATAGTGGATATAGTCTCAAATTGTTTATGCTTTTATATTTGGAACTTAATACTTTAAGTATTTAGAATCAATCATCTCTAATATTATTATAGAAGAAATTTTTTATTTTTATAGAGTATTTTTTGTTAAGTACCATAGAAAAAATGAATTCAAATATTTAGATTTTAATATTAGCAAATGCGTTATAATATAAGCATATACATTAATAAAAACTTAAATATTTGCATTTGCTTGTGTGACAGAGGGAAAATTGTAAAGTGATAGAAGTTTCATAGAAAAAAAATATATAATCCACTGATAATGTTAAAAGTTTCAAATATCATTGTGCTAATTATCAGACAAAAAAAATTCTTAATCAAAAAAACTTTTAACAAAGTTTTGAAATACCATTTGTTTTATAAAATAAGTAATATGATGCTGAAATTTCAAGACTCAGTTGATGTATTTATCCATAATCAGTTTTGTTCAATTACTTCAAGAACAAATATGACTTCTTGAAAGGATGTTAAGCTACTATCAACTAATGTTATTTTGCATTCTGTCTTGACTTAGGCTGTTTCATTTTAAAAATATTCAAGTTCATATTTCATTGTGTGGCAAACACATCTAAGATACATGACAGATTTTAAAATTATAGAGAAAGCAACTAAAAATTCACAACACATGTTCTAATATACACACATTTAAAATGAACACAAAATATATTCAATATAAGAAAAAAAACTATTAAATGTGCATTTTAAAAATAATCCATTTTTATCAGTTAAATATTAATGAAAATATATATTTTGTAAATATGTTTAACCTTGTTTTATAAAATCTTTTTGGATTATCATTCTTGGCACCTTCTTAGATTTGAGACTTGATGATTTCGACTTTAAAAAAGTATCTATTTTTCAAAAAAAAAAAAATAAATAAATAAAAAATAAAAATTGTCTAAAGCATAAGAAATAAACATTCAAGAAGTAATTCTTTCGTTCACTGGTAATTTATATATTATATCATATCTCTGAATATATAAATAATGCACGTATTTATAGCAAATACTGTCTCTTAGAGAGTATACCTCTTTAATTGGACACCTGTACAAAAATAAATAAATAAATATTGTTATGAAATGTGTTTATTTGATTAAATGATATTTTATCATATTAATGAGAGTGTCTACTATAAAATTTTGTATAACTGAGCCCATTAAAATTGTTTTTACTATTGTTTATAAAGTCAGTTATATTTAATTTTGAATGTGATTTCTTTATATTAATTATGTCTTATTATTTTTGATATAATTTAAATTAACAATATTGAATTATTAGTTATTTACAAAAATAAATATATAATATATGTAACATATTTTTGTTTTTTTTATTTAAGCATGAATTAGGAAAATAAAGCATATAAAAGATAACATTCCAATGATTTTAAAATTTCCAGAAAAGATTATTGGTATTTTATGTATAAAGATTTTGTGAGAATTGACACCATATAAGTAAACTGTATAACAGACAGGATTCTCTATTGCATTTGAAGGTTTGCTGTCCTATCTTCTAAAATTACTTTTCATAAATAGTGTTCTGTATACATTTATCACAAAGAAAAATCACTAAAAATTTCCCAGTACCCATTCTAAAAGCCCATTAAAAATTAGAAGTGCAACCATGTATTTTTTTGCTCCAGAGTGGCAGAAATCAAACTTAATTTTCAGTCCACTAGGCCACTGTCCTTCCATTAAGTTATAAAAAGCTTGATTTTGTAACACATAACAATTTGCAATGAACATTATGACAGCTAAAAATTTTTTAAAGCTATTTAAATATCTGTAGTTTTGCAGATATTCTGTATTCTGGATAAATTTTTATAAGTAATAGTCATATCCACACACACACACATGTCACAAGTAAGGAAATGCAGACAATGACTGGTACTAAACCAGGAATATTCTATTCTGAAAAGTGTGTTTTTGTCACTGTACCTTGGTGAGCCCCATTAACTGATTTAAAGTAATTAGAACAGCTGCATATTTGTACAACTTGTCAAAATAAAAGTTTGTTTAATAAAGTTTACATGATTTAAAAATGTAGTTATCTATGTTATTTTTTCCATTATTCCATTCAATATTTTTTTAAGGTTATAGAAAACAGAGTTGGATCAACTGTTACGCAGGTTATGATTTATGCAATTATAGCTGCTCAATTTGGTGTTAAATTGAATCTTGTACTGAATAATAAAAAATTTCTTCTCAAGCTTGCATGGTAAGAATTGATTATTAAATTTTTTAATGTGTGCAACTTAGATCATGTTAAGTAAATCATGTATTAATGAAAGTGTAGATTCTAAAATAGGCTTTTATATATTTTTTAAAATACCATTACTTTTGTGTGACCAAATAAAAAGTAGCTATAAACTCTGAGCTTGGTATAATAACTAATATATTTAGAGCCAAAGCGACCTGATTGATTGAAACGTCATTCTCGTTCTTGTAAAGTAACAAGTTTGAATCCAGACTTAAGTGAAGATCCATGATGTTCAGTAAAAGTGGGTGGGGCACGTTAAATAGTTTTGAATGACTATACCCCTAGTAAAATAACTCTGGGGTGGCAGGTCAAGTATTGAAGGAGTCTTTTGCTTGGTGCTTGTTTCGAAATTACAAAAAACAGAGAAATTACTAAAGTACAGAGACTCCTACCTTGCTAATTTCACTTAAATGGTACTGCTTAAAGCTTGGTAGAAGAGTATATTGGTGCAACAATATACTCTTCTACCAAGCTCAGTAATATACTATACAAATTATACTACTGTATCTTTTGAAATAATTCCCTGTAAATCAGTATATCTCATTAATTTCAAATTAATTTTTTAATTAGTGTTATTTGATATATTTTCTTCCATTATGAAGCATTCTGCCATTAAAGAAAATAGACGTTACAAGAAATCTAAATTATCCACACATCAAATATTCTGTTCTATAAGATGAACTTTTAAACAATTTTTGATACATTTAACTTTTTTAATAATTATATAGAATGCCTGTAGTATAGTGGTTGCACTTTACTCTGCCAAAGCACAAGTACAAGGTTTGATTCTCAGATTGGGTAAGGTAAACTCAGTCTTTCATCCCTTCTGGTCAATACAACTGAGTACCTAGCATGCTTGGAAACAAGTTCATTTTTATTTTAGGATATTGTTAAAATATAACCTCCTACTCTACTTGTTACCAATTAAAAATAAAAAAATGCTTACAAAGTTCATTATAAAAGTGAAGTATATGAATGGTCTAAATTATTTCCTTTTAAGGTACATTTTAGTTTCTTTACATATAAATTCAAACCAGATATTTTCTGGACACTTTTAAATTGATCCAGATATAATTTATTATTAGCAATAATAAGCTATAATCTATGATCTTCCTGATTTGATAGTGGTGTTTTTTTGAGCTCTGAATATTCCTAGATATAGTTTGTTAATTTTTACCTAAATTATCTTTTGTATGGCATTTTAGAAAATAAAATTCATTTTTATATAAAAGAATTATGCATTAGCATATTTACCAACTTGTAGAAATTAGCCATGCACTATATAATTTTTTTAATTTGTAATAGTTTATATAATTTTTTTAATTGTTTTTAATAATAAACTATGCCGTAAAGATTCATGCTATTTTTAAAGAATTTATTATTGTTAAATTATTTGAAAATGTAAATGCTTCTACACCAGTCATATATATATATATATATATATATATATATATATATATATATATAAGGATGAGAGTAAAGCAATTTATATTGTGATAAATTTATTTTTTAATAGACTTCTTGATTTTACTTTTATATTTTTCCATCTGTTTTCAATCAATTTAGGTTGAGTATGATTGGGATAATTAATTTAGGTTAACTTAGAAAAAATATTTTACATATATTTTTTAAACCATGGGAAGTCCATAAATATCGAAATACAATCCATTGTTGTTTTAATTATTGATGTTTTACTGTGTTGAAATATTACTAAATAAAAGTTAAATTGTATTTTTGAAATTTACTGTTCCTAAAAGAAATTAGAATGGATTTATAATTGTATTTTGGGATTTTTTTAAAAAAAATAAATTTTGTATGATGGAAAATCCAGAGTCATTCAACTATTGTCTACTTTTTAATTAGAATTAACATTTTATATAAATAGAAGCATCTATATCTTGCAAAGATTTATAAAATGGTTACTTTTTATGTATTTTTATTCTAGAAAAAAATTAACCATTTCAAAACAATTTACTGAGTCATTAATTTCACTGATGATGTATAAAAGAAAAAAATATATTCTAGTAAAAATAAAATAATCTTTAACTTATAACGCATTTTATATTTAAAGCAAATTTATTTCTATTTTTTATAAATGTAAAATTATGAAGAAATACATCGAAAAAATTATAGCAAAATAAAATATATCTCAGTGTTATTCTATATGACAAATTTGTAAATTATTGTATATAGAATTGATGGTAAATTCAGAAACAGTACGAATATTAAATTTTGATCATTTATTAATTATAAAATTTCAAACATACTTATTGTCTTAAAAATCAGAAACAATATTGTAGCTTTCTAATGTAAATTTTAAAAATATCTCGCTATTAATGTGTTGAAAAAAACGTAATTGGGAACTAAAATTTGTCAATGAAACTTTTTTCATTGCTAAATCAGCATTTAATAATTTTTATTTTAAGAACTAAATTTTTTCTTTAATATTTTATTTCATTTCAAAGTATTTTCAGAATTTTATTTCTTCAAATAATTCGTGAAATTTTTCAGACATTTTATGATATTTTAAAAGAATACTTTGTCTCTATTTTTTTCTATAATTATTTTTTTTGAAATTGTTTTCTGATAAATATTGAAAATTTTTTATTGTTCCATCCTTTTTGGTATTTGTGCTGTTACTGTTTTGCACCACTCATATGAAGTATATGTTAAATCTATGTTTTTTAAGTGATGTAACAGCATTGTTTATATCAGGGGTGGCCAAGACGTCGACTGGTAGACTGCGAAAACATTTTAGGTAGTCCACCCAACCTTCCTGATAATGATCTCAGATATTAACAATTTAACTTATAACATAGAATCAATGAATTATTTAATATAAAAATTTACTACAGGCTACACTTTAAAACCCAAAACAAACTGTGCAAAGATTTATGATTAAAGGTTTACGATTTATATAAAACCTAAACTGACATGATGAGCGTGATTAAAACATTAAAAAAAAAAACTATAGAAAGGTATGCATCTCAATTAAGAAAACATGAATTGGAAAACTTCAAAAACATGGAGGAAGAGTGCATCCATAATCCAAACCGAGACTTCGTAGATTTCGCTTAATACTTACCTGTTTTGTTTGAAGAATTTGAAAGAAGATTTGCTGACTTAATTAGGTTGAAAGAAATACTCAATTTTATGATATTTCCATTTAATGAAAATGTCAACATTGATGGAGTATGTGAAAAAATAGGACATTTAATAGATATCACATTAGTTACGGTCAAGGAAGAAATTATTAAATTAAAATACGATATATTTCTTAAATCTAGAGCTTATTTAGCGTTACTGATTTTTGGAAATTAATTTCTGAGGAAACGTTTCCAAATATTTACAAATTGATTTTGTATTTCAAATCATACTTTGGATCGAGGTATCCTTGAGAATCTACTTTTTTACCATGAACAGAAAACAAATCTTGGTCACATTTAACAGATGAACATTTAATTTCGTGTTTATACATTGCAATAAGCTCGTACCAGCCACCATATGATAAACTTGTCACAGATATACAGTGCAAAATTTCAACTAAACGAAGTGAATAGGATGGTCAGTTATATGAGTACTTTGATTATTTTCGTCAGTAAATTTTTATTTTGTAAATATTAATATTAAGTTTTTTTTTAGAAAAATTACATAATTTACCATATTATCTTGCTACCGAAAATAAATATGTAAATTTAGCTCTGCCAGTGGTAGACCCCCTTCGATTTTTTAAATGTGGGATAGACCTCGGATCCCAAAAGTTTGGCCACTTCAGGTATATATCAACTATTGTACTTGTTTTAATTAAATTTAAACAATTTATTTTCCTAAAATCTAAAATCACTTGCAATCACAAATTCATGTATATTATTTTTGTAAAACTTGAAAAATGTTTTAAATTTTTTTATTAAGAGTTGTTTTATCAAATTATATATTTTTTTTTATTTATATATTTAGCTTATTATAAGTATTATTCAATTTTTGTAGTTAAACATTTTGAAATTATTGCTATTATTTTAAATGTTATACAGCTGTGAAAACTTGCCTGAATCAAGCATTTTCATTGATGTATCTATTGGTGGGAAAATCAAAACATTAGGTGACTTTTGGCCTCGTATGCCACCTTCTGTGCTTACGACTGTTTCATCGAATATTGTAAGTTTTAATTACATTTCATCACACGTTTAATCCGCTTTCTTTAAATCTTATTTTTAATATAAACTGTTATTTAGATATGATTTTGTTATTGTGACTTGCTTTCAAATTTTTTAAATTTGTGGGTTTATGTGAAGTTTGATCATCCCAAAGAAAATTGTTTTAACTACCTAACGAACATTTTTTTAAATGTTATAAATATAGGTCATTTATTGTAATATTCTACAGAGACTTTTGAACAATCTAGAGTAGAAACTTCAAACAAAATTATTCTTGACTTTATAAATCATTGATTAAAACTTTTTTTGTTGCAATTTTAAATACATTCATTTATTGTTATTTATAATAAAAATTTCTTTTTATGTTTGAAAGACATGCAATTTAGAAATGAAGAATTTTATATTTTATAATAGTATCTTTAAATTCTTTCTTTACATTTTTAAGTCCTAAATATTTGCTTTAAAATATGAATTAAGTGATTACAGTGTATATGACTTTCAAATAATACTATTTATTATCGAGTCATCAACTTTATCAGAATTAACTTTAGAAATGAATAACAAATCAGGGTTTCCCAAAACGACATCAGAGAAAATAATTAAAACTGTAACCGTTTTAGTTTTCGTGGCAATAAAAATAATTATTTTTTTTCATATTTGAACAATTTATCAAACATTTAGGAAGAAATTTTTATTGATTTAACTATAGCAAAAAATCTCAAATTATCTGACAAAAATGTTAGATATGTGGTTAATTTTAAACTAACACCATATTTCAAAACTCTTTTGTTTCAGGGTTGTGGCACTTCATATTTTGTTTTACTTTTCAATGAAACTTAAAAAAAAAAAAAAAAAAAAAAAAAGTATTTACGTCGCATATTGGTCTAAAAAACAAAAAAAATGTCATTTGTTACTTCGAATCACATTTTCTAAAGTATGCTGAAACCAATTTTATTGAAAATAATGGTTTAAATTTAGAAAAATTAATAAAGGTATCAATGAATGGACTAAAAGTTAATTTAGTTGTTTTAATAAAGTTAATTTAGTAGCAAATAAATACTGAGCTGAGTAAGCAAAGTCTATCATTAATTAATTTTGGTACTTGTAATTGGAAAATTTGATTGAAATGTTGATGGATTTGCTTTTAGATATTCATTAATTTTTCAAACTATCTCCTTCAAAGAGTAACATCTCTTACAGTTGGAAATGCTCGAAGAAACCTTAGATAACCACTATCTTCGTCATGTTGAAAGCTGTTGTTTAACTTTGATGAGGCAGTTATTAGTGAGAGAATCATTGAGCAATATCATGTTCTAAATGAATATTTTACAGTCAAAGTTCTTAAAGAATCAAAATCTCCTCTTTCTGAAAGATATTTTTGAATTGTGAAGCATTTGAAGAACCCTTAAACTCTGGCATATTTTAATTTTTTAATTTTTTTGAATCCGGAAGAAATCTGAAGAAATTGGAATAAAGTTATAAATTAATGTTCATTTAGGTAAAAATAGGTTGAATTTAAACGAGATTGAAATAAGTCATGGGTTTACAGCAAATACTAGATGTGTTTACTGAGAAAACATTTCTGCAAAATGTCTGAAGTTGCTACATAGCAACTACTAAATATCTGCTTTAAAAACTTCCTTTGACAAATCTGTTATTCAAAAATCTTCAGTGTTTGCCTCCTTATAATAGGAAGGGGGGGGGGTCCTAGAATTCATTTAGTAAACTAATTCAACATATTCCTCATGTGAATATAACTTCTTCAGGCATTGATAAGATTTAATGAATAGGGAATTTTGTTCATGTGTAAAGATGTGAGTTAGTTTGTTTGTTATAACATTTACAAACAATCTGCAGATATTGGAATGCTATTTTCAATAGTAAAGGTGCTAAGCATTATGCAAAATACCTTATTCTTTCTAGAGTTGTTAAAGCATGTCTGTCTTTATTGAATGTAAATTCTCAACAGGAAAGAGGTTTTTCTACAAACAACTCTATTGTGACAAAAACAGAGTTTCTTTATTGTAATTAACAGTTCAATGTTTACGTACTTTCTTGCCTTGATGTCTTTTGAATATATGTCAATTCTGTTTTCTCCCTTCTATTTACCAAAGAAATGATATATTGTGTTCATAAGTTTCATGCAAAATATGCATTATTTGTAGAAAAATCAAAAGATGCTAACACAACTAGAGAAGAAGAAAAAATGTTGAAGATATAGCAGCTACTTGTGAAAAAAAGTTTAAATAAAATCACCTGTTAGAAAAGATAAATGAACTTGAGGAAGAAAAGAATACATTGCTTGATAATTAGTATGTAGCTCAAAAAATTTTGGATGATGTAACCGAGAAAAAGCATGTGCTGTTATTGATAACACAACTGTTGCTTAAGTTGAACAGATGATGAGGTCTGTTGCTAATGTAGAGACTTCATATGTCTTTGATAAACTAAAAAAGTGCAGTATTAAATTATTGGAACTGAATGCTAATACATCCAGTTCAAAATGAACATTATTTAATTATACATAAATTTACTGTTATGTAAAGTAGTTATCCTAAACCTTTTTAATTTTCAAAAAATGTTTAATATAATAAATTTAATTTCTGTATCATTTTTCATATTGTTGTGTAACTATAATAAAGTTCTGAATTTTTTAATTACTAATAATTTTTTTCAAACAATATATTGTGCTTTCTTAAAAGTATTATATCCATATTACAAAAATTAATGTGTAATTATGTTAAAGAAATACTGATTTTTTATTATTATTTTATTTATTTTTTTATTGAAAAATGTTTTAGTATTTCTAAAATCTGTGTCCTGAATAAACAAAAGGGGAAAAAAACAGTACTCCTACTCCTTCTTGTGTTTTTCAGCTAAGTGTATATATATTACAATTAAATAACCTTTACTAATTTACACTTTAAATATGTGAACGAAATTTCATGTGTTTGGGTTACACATGCATTCATTCAGTATATTTGTATACTACATTGTTGTATATTTATACTATAAAGAAATTGCATGATGAGAATTGCTTATTGTTTTGCAGTTTCTTTATATCATGCATAGGAAGTCTACAGAGCTGTTTGTTTCTTTGTTTTACACATATTTTGGGGGGAGGGAATAGAAAGAAATAATTTATAGTGTCTGATATGAAATTTTAACTATATGAGCAATTTTTGTATTTATCTTATTTTATTTTTTTACACACTAAATTACAACTTAATCAGATTAGTCTTAGATTTTTTTCTGAAATACTTTCTTATGAAATTAAAATATCAAATTTTATTTACTTTAAGTAATGACTTGAATGAAAATTTGCCTCTTGCCTTCTTCATATTTGTGAATACTGTTATTGCCATTATAAATATTCATAAATTCCTATATATATATATATATTCTTTATTTTGGATAACTATTTATGTGAATACTGTAAAATATGCTAGTCACAGTGTGTCAGAGTTTATTTGTCAAGCCTCTGATGTAATTTTTTT
>JAPDSC010078808.1:24367-57670 GCA_026290005.1 Latrodectus geometricus | reverse complement strand
TTTCCATAGTTTCACAACATCATGATTGTCAAAGATTTTCTAAACTGAAGAATCTTTCAAGGGACAAAGTAGATGATAGCCATTTTTTGCCAAGTCAAGAGAACAGGGTGGATGTGGTAAAACCTCCCAACCAAAGACTGTGGTATTTTGGCAAGTGATGACAGCAGAATATGACTGAACAAAATCACGATGAAAGATAATATCACAATGATGTAGGAGATCTAGCCACTTTGCAACCAAATTTGAATGCAGCCGGTATAGAGAGTAGAAGGTAGCATTTGGTTGAGTTGCAAGACCTGCCAGTGAATTATTCCTTGCACATCTCACCAAATACTCAACTTCTTGGGATGAAGTTCAGTTTTCAAAGTTGAGGCAGGCAAATCAGAAGAGCAGCACACAGTCCTACATTGCTTTACATTATGATGCATAATCAACTTCTCATCTCCTGTCACAATTCATGTCGAGAATAGGTCGTTTTTATACCAGGAACACAAGGAAACTTGGGTGCAGATTGAGTCGTCTTGTTTATTAGCTGTCAGGTTATTTAGAACCCAAAATTCAACTTTCTCATAAAATTTAAGTTTACCAACAGTATCTCAATAATTGTCCAGTGTATGTTGAAGATCTGTGTCGATTCTTGAACTGTTGGGATCAAATTGTTTTTTTTATGGTTTGGTCAGTATCTATTCTGGCGTGTGATGGTCATCCATTTCAAACATGAAAAGATAAGAAGTATCTCCTGTCCTAAATTTATGAAACCATTGACAATATGTACTTTTCCTTATTGCATCACCACAGAAACTTGAGAAACATAGTGCAGTGCTGCAACTGATGTAATTTTTTTTTTAAATCAAACTCATAACAAATAAGGCCTTATGTACTCCTCTTTTTCCACGTTACACAATAGGATATTTTATTGTATTTATTTTTTTCTCCTATAACTAAGAGCGTGAGACACAATGCAATTGTATGTTTGGATAAAATTATAAATGTTCGATATCTATCTATTTACTTGTATTTATATATATGTATACAATGTGTGTCTCCATTCAAAATCCACAGTTCCACTTGCATGATCATCCAGTAATTAAATATATAATTAAGTTTGCTTTATTTCTAATATAAGGGATTGCAAAAATAATAGAGAAAATAAAAATTTAAATAGAGTATAATTTAATACTTTATACATATAATACTTTTAACATTTTACACAAATAGAGTACAACTTAAAATAAGTGAATTGTATTCAAATATGTCTTTCATGCTTTATTAATCTATTTTGCAAGTTATGTTTTTATCCTAATTTCAATTAAAACATTTTAATATTTTTGACATGAGCATTTATTGCTGTAATAGGTGCTTGTTTTTATAAAACCTTTAATTTATGAACTCTCAGAATTTTACTAACTAGTAATTGATCCTTTACATAGTCCCATAGTCACAATCATTTTAATTTCTAAATTAAAATTTTAAAAAATCTTTTTTGTGAATCACTATTAGATTTGCATTTATTCTCGTTTTTCAAATTTTTAAAAATTTCCTTTCATTTTTTTATGGCTGAAAAAATTCATAATTCTATTGGGGTATTGTGGCTGAATTTATAATACTTCTATTGGATTTTTTTTTTTTTTTTACTATTTTATTTAATGATTATGATGCTTGGTTCTGCATTATCATTGGAAAATTGTGAATCCATTGAATTGTGTATAACTACATTACTGATATTGTCATCTAAGATTTTTTCAAACAATTCCTGTGGGATTTTTCCTGTTTAAGCTTACTCCGATTTTACAGAACATGCATTAGAATATAATCAATAGCTTGAAGTGTAAATATCATAAAGCATTTTTGCAGAGTAATCAGGACTTGGAATCCTCTTGTGAAATTGGCATTTCTGGCACATAACACTTGCCAATTTAACAAGTATTATGTACCTGAAATGCCAATTAAAAAAAGGACATTTTGTGGCATGAAGCCTGTATTACCACTATAATGAAAACTAAGAATGTTTACCTGACGACTTTGGTAAAGATGAGTTGCTATTCCATGAACTTTGAAAAACAAGTCACTGCTTCCTGAGATTTTATTTCAGAGCTTTATGAATGGAGATTTAGATATAATTTGTATGTAAGAAGTGTCGAGTGGTGAAACAAGAGCATAATAAAGGGCAATGAATTGAACTTTTAGATATCAATCAAGAAGAAAATGATTTAGTGCTATATCTGTCTGCAAAACAATCTAATAATTGGCTAATAAGATTCTTCTACTCTTTTGAGAAAAACAGTGAAATAATTTTCTACATAACAAATGGATATATTACATGTACAGTTTAGTAAAAGAAAGTAGTTTTGAGATCTAACACTCATTTTTCTACTTCACAAGCTTTTGATTTTAAGAACTATTTTATACCAAGCTTCTAAAAACAAGTCTCTACAATATAAGAGCATTGAGAATTCAAAAAGTAAGCCTTAGCTTTTAAAAATTAATAAAGATTATGTATACCTATCATTTAAAATGAAGTTGCTTTTCAGGTTTATTGTAGTTATTACTGTTTAAAAAGATTAATTCAAATGTAATTTAAAAATTGAAGCTGTAATCTAATTTTTTGTTATTATTTAGGCATTAGGATGTATGTGCCGAGAAATGATGAGAGCATACTATAGATATGTTTGTGGTTCCGGTGATTTTATGTTTTACAAAAACTGTGCAGAATTACTGAGTATTTTGTGGCCTGATGACAATGATAATAAAAGACTTTTACTGAAACTTTATGTTCATCTAAAAATTGATTACAGTAACGTATGTATATCATTTTATTTATTGTATTTCTGTATTAATTTATGCATTTCTCTTGTTCAAAAGCACTTTTTTTGCTTTTTTAATGAAATAACTAAATTATATATGCATTTTTTTCTTTTTTGTAATTTTAATATTTTTAAGTTTCATTTTAGAAAAGTTCCAATTTTTACTTAGCTACTTTTATTTGAAAATAAACAATTTAAAAGATTACGCATTTCAAATAAATGTATGCTTTTACTGTGGTTAGTTTAACTCTTTTATCACTTTCATATAGCATCTTCAAAAATTTTTTATTTTTATTAAGATTTCTATAAGATTCTTGTTTCTTTCCCCCCCCCTCTTTCTGTTCACTATGAGCACAAGCAATCAAATAATTTTCATAAAATTTTAATATTGTACTTACATGTTAAAATTTCCAATGTACAATAATTCTGCTTTTTAGCAGGCTTGAAAATTAAATTATTTTTATAGAATGTTAAATTTAACAGCTATGTAATAGAAACAAAATTAACAATTTTAAACAAGCAGTAGTAAATCAATTAAACACCATAAATGCTAGTGCATTGCTGAATTCTTGATCTTTGATTCCTCTCTTACAAGAATCAATTAGTTTAAGCATTTAAGCAGCAATAAGTAGCTATCAAAAACTACATCTTGCATCATGTTTTAAACATATTTTTGAATCTAATAGAATAATTTTAAAAAAAAAAGTGTTTCTGAATTTATGAGGATGACTATAACAGTTATGATCTTCCAATAATGTTTTCTAGTGAAAGTTTAAAAGTTAAAGCTAATTATTATTGGAAAATGGTTTACCTAACAAAAAGCAAGAATCTATTTGCTATTAGATTGTTAGCGTTCTGGCTTTTGGTTCTACAGTTTATTAATTCAATTCCCATAATGTTGGTCCCTTGGATGTTTTTAGGGTTCAGAAATTGTAAATCCCAGTTTAGTTAACCCTTAGATTTAAAATAATTATCATAGATTGCTAAAACAGATTTTTTTTAATGGGGCTTTGCCTTAGCAAATATGTAAAATTAATGCTAATATTTATCAGAAATGTTTTTATTTTTGACTCCCCTAATAAAAAATTAATTATGGCTCTAGATTACTAGATGTTCAATGGCATTTAGTCTGTTAACCAAATAGAACAGTTTTCAACATCATTGCATTCATTTTTTTATTGGTGAATAACTTAATAATTTTAATTCTGATCTCTTTTCAATACAGTAATCACTGTTTTCATGTTGATAAATGACAAATCTTCAATTTATGGGTGTTTTAAAAATTCAGTTTGAATTATAATAACCAGGTATCGCAGTCCCTTAAAAATATATCTAGTTGGTTTCAATTTGAGTAGAAAACAATATTTATATATTATTTTCGTCTTCTTGCAAATGTTTTAACAGAAATTAACGATTGTGCTGTTCTCAGTATTCAATTCTTAAAGATGCGTTTAATTTGATAGAATATGAGATAATGCATTACTTGGTGTATTCAGTTTTTGATTTAATTTATTAATGTCATTGATTATATTTTTATTATTGACATGTTTTTAACTCTAAATTTTTATCAGGTGCTATGTTATCTCGGTAATCTTGAACCACCGATATTGGAGCCTAATATTAATGTACTGCATGGTTTTCCTAATCCTCCTGAGGATTACCGGAGATATACAAAGTATAGAAAGGTAGTATTATGTCTCAAAAATAATTATGATTATTAAGGATATTTTAACTATTTTACTTGATTTCATGTTAAAATAAATAGATATTTATTGAATAAAATCTTGAAAAACAAAATTTTTTTTTAAATTGGTTTTATATGAAAATAAACATTATTTCAATAGAAAGAAATACAAATTTTCTTCTCATCTTTCTTATTGCAGTTCATGTTTCTGGAAAAAACTGCTAACCTATATTTAATTAGTTTTCATGTATTTCTATTTAGTTGCTTGTAATGTTCTTCTAATTTAAAAGTAAAACATCTAGTTGCAATTAAATTTCTTATTTGTAATAATTGTGAATTTCTTTTTAATGTTTATTTTAAGTTGATTATTTACAATTATCACATTATATATCTTCTATTGTGAATTTCATATCACTGTATATTCCCTTAAACAAATTAATATTTTGCTTCTTACACTGTTATTATTTAAAATTTTTCTGTTTCTTATTTAAATCCATAACTTTTCACTAAATCATGTTCTTAATAAATGTCCTTTATTTTGTATAGAAACTTCAGTAAATGAAAACAGTTTTAACTCTTTTTTTAAATTAAAAATAAAATTGCTGACAATATTTTTCATGAAATTTAAATTTTTCTTGTTAGATGTTTTATTTTAAAATGTAAATAAAATTTAAATGTGTCAAGAATGTGTTAAACCAATCATCTCTTTTTAAGAAAATATTTTTGAATTTACCAAAACAATGGTTTGTTAAATAATTATAAATATTGTAGAGTTATATAGAGTTAACATAGATGTCTATCATAATTCAACAACTAGCTTTTTAAAACAATTTTGTGTTTTTACAAAACACAATATCAAGGAGATTTGCATGCAATCCCAAACAAAAATATTAGAACAAACACAAAAATATATTCATCTTTGCAGCAGCAGTCTCCAAAATTGGAGTTTTTATGTCTGTGTTTTTTCCCCTTCTTCCTGTTAAAGGCCATTGTTCTGCTACAGACTCTCTCTCTCTGGCTTTGAAATCGTCTTAGTGATGAGCCAAGTTTAATTGTCTGCTTTTTGGTTTTCTTCCTCATTTTTTTGACGGAGCAACTGTATTTCTGTCATTTGCTGGTATTTGTAGTTAGGTAGAGCTTTATCACATTCGTGTGATATGCTCCTAATACTTAATTAGGTGCTGGAAGATTCGCAATATCATGCGTCATTGGCTATTTGTTTGTGAGTGTGAGGTATGGACCTTTACATCCTGGCATAAATGTTTTACTTTTCTTATTCCTGGAATTCCTAAATTCCCTAGTATTGTAGTCATTCCTGTAAATTAGAAAAGGATAATTATCACTTGCATTTTAAAACAACTCTCTGATCATAAAAAACAGTAAGCACACAATTTCTGCAATATGTAATTAAAATAATTATGTATATTAATATTTAATGTTTTATTAATGTACAAAATTATTAATTTAAAAAATTCAGAAATTCTTTCAAACAGTTCATCGAATTATTTTTGTAGACAATACACATAAATTATGTATGCAGTAACAGATTATTTTATGAACCCAAACTCTCATTCTCAAAAATAAGAATCATTCAATAATGTAGCTAACAAGGCAAATTTCCTGCAATAATAAAGTCAATAAATGAATCTAAAATAAATTCAAAATATGTATCTTTTAAATATGTAAGCATTGTTTTGCTTTATTAGTTTTTTTTTTTTTTTTTTTTTTTTTTTTTTAAAGCTGTGTACATATGAAAACTTCTATATATAAAGTGGATAATCTCTTTTATTATTCATAAAATCATTTTAAAACAATTAAAGAATTAATTAAAATTATGTAAGGAAGTTATACATCATTATAACAAACACAGACGACTTTGCTTATTGAATAAAATCCCAATTTCAATAAATTTTAATTTTCTTGAGAAATATACATTCATAAAGAAATAAAAACTTTTCTGCAGAATTGCCTAGTTATAAAAAAAAAAAAAAAAAAAAAAAAAAAAGCCTGTTCTTCGTTCAAAAAAAAGAAATCCTCAAATGTAATAAATCTGTTGCAAGAATAAAATTTCATTCATGAAAGAAAAAATGAAACACTTATTCCTTCTCGACGACAGTTTTTTCAATGACTAATTTATTTTTGAACAATTTTGTTTTGGAAATAAATTTTATTTTTGTGATTTGATTTCACCTTTATTAATAATCAAAATAAATGCTTAAATTATATAACTCCTTTAACATGTCTAAATAATATGAAGCTTTTCACACATTGGTTTGTTAATCACAGCAGGTGCAAAATAATCATTAAATAGACTTCCATTACTATAAGACCTGCAAATGAATCAAAACATTACACCAAAGAATTTCTACTTTTTGAATTAACTATTCAGAGCTTGGATAAACTCATTTATTCTGACGAATTAATATAAAATAAATAATTTCAAAAGAATTCTTGTTTCTTTGAATTTTATGCCACATTCAGGCACCAATTTTATTATTATAGTTATATAATTAAATAATTGTGTAATATGGATGTGTGAAGTAATGTAACAGATAGCTTTTTTAAACTTTTTATTTTTTTTTTTTTATTTTTACAAAACATAACATCTATATCATAAAGAGAAGCACACACAGTCCAAAATGAATACATTAGAACAAACAACATAACTTCTACATCTTTGTAGCAACAATCTCCTGAATTGGAGCTTATATCACTTCCCCCCCCCCCCTGTTTGGGACTATTGTTCTGTTGCAGAGTCCCATTTAAGATAAAAACTATCAAATGAAAATTTCATTGATTTTTTTTTTTTTATTTTTTTTTTTTTTTTATGTTTTATTAGAGTGGTATTTTACTAGTCTGAATCAATTATGATCTTAATTGATTCAGGCTAGTAAAAGAATGTAAAAAACTTTATGTATGAAGTTTAATTGCATTAAACTTTGTACATTGCATTTTGTGTTAGAAAAGTAGCATTGATTACAACTAGTTCTGGGACATTTTTTCCTAAAGAAAAACTTGTCAAGCTAATATTATGCATGCAGTAATAATTACTCAACATGTCTACATTACATTTGTACAAATATGATAAGTTTTTAGTTATGAATTGTGTTTTAGGATATCAAACAGTCCTGAAGTGAGTAAAAGAAGTTATCTCTCTCTGATCATACATATGTTAAAATTTTCTTCATGCTCATTATTTTGAATATTTGAGGCAATTTTTTTAAAAATGAGCGCTATTAATTTACACTGCAAATCTCAAAATATCACTTTTAAAATAACAGATTAGAATCTCTCCTGAAATTATTCATTATAAATTTATTTTTTATTTTTTTTTATCTTTATTTTTTATTTTTTTGGAAACCCACAATGAAAAAGAAGCATATAAAACTAAAATGTACTTATTAATTTTAGCTCTCTTATTCCTGTAATCCTTTTAATATTTGTATCACATAATTTTCAATTGTCGACTCTTCAGATTCTTTATAGAAAATCTAAAATTTTTTGTAAGTAGAAAGAAATAATACTTAAAAACTATTTAACCGTTTGAGTGCTGAAGAGTTTTCTTATATATATATGCTAAAAGTGCGGAATAAAATGCTTAGTAATTTTTTTTACCACTGTATTTTATTTTAATTCTTATATTATTAAAAATCACAATTGAATAAAATGAATAAAAACTGCGATTGATATGAATTCAACTGCTCTCAATAGATGCAAAAATTATACTAACCTACAGCAGCGCCTCCGCATCTTTGATACAAAACAAGTACTAACAACAATAACTAAAAACGGTATTAACTATAAAATGCTTCTCCACTTTTTTTCCCCCTCCCTTGGCGCATAACGAGCGATACGTGATAGCGCTTCACTGCACTCAAGCAGTTAAAGAGTTATGTTTTATTAAGACTATATTTACTCTATGCAAAGTTATAGTTTGGTAGGTTTGTTTAAGCATATATTTTTTTCCTTTATATATTACCTATGACACTTTGTAAGAAAGATTATTCTTTATTTATTTAATACATATCACTAAGGAAATTCTAAAATTTGTAACAATCTTTTTGTATTATATATTGCAGAAATATGTGAAATTATATATGCTTTCACAAATTATACTACGTATTAAGCATGTGCTTTAAATTAATTCTAAAATATGTTTAAACAATTGCATCAATTCAAAAAAATATATGTGCATTTTTCATATTGTTGCCTTGAATTTAAAATCATTCTTATTCTGTGTAAGTAAAATTGTTGTAAATAAACATAATTGTTATTCCTAGTCAGTGTAAATTTTAATTTGACAAAGTTTCACTACAAATAATTTAGTTTACTTTTTAGAAAAAAAGTGTTCTTAGTAATAATTTTTCTACACTTAATTACTTAAACTGTTAAAATGATACCTCCTTACTTCTAAAAAAAAAATTAGGTTTCCAAAAGAGTAATAAAATGTTTGTAAATTAGTGCTTCAAATTTGAATTGTTTAAGAAGATGATAAATTGTTTAAGACATTTTAGTTGAAAAATTTTGAATTATTGAAAAAAGTGTGTTCATCCACTGCAAATCTTTTTTTTTTTTTTTTTTTTTTTTTTTTTCTTAAATCTTTAATAGTTACTGTTAGTGATGATGTTTTTAATATCAGTGAATTAAAATTGGTAAGAGAGAGCTGTAAAATTTGTCCATGAAAGTTGATGACAAAAAAATTTTTCTTGCTGTAAATAAAGGAACATAGAATATTGTAAGTATTTTATAATTTAAATTTTGTAAATAGTAGAATATCTGTGTTGACATTAAACTAAATTTTGTTAACTCTTTGTAAAATATCCTTTAAGGACATCTAATCAAGAAGTGCTCTTTTTTTACTTTTTTTATTGTAATCCATTCATTTTTTATTCTTTTTCTTTTATTATGTATGTTCTACATTAATTTATTTTATTATTTTCAAATAAGCCAAAGAGAAGATCTAAACTCACTCTGAATTTCAAATTTTTTGTTGGCTGTCTTGTAACATAGTAAGTATTTTCCTTATATTCAAATGCTCACGCATACAAAATTAATTACAAATTATGTTTTCAATAATATATATGTACTCTATGAAAACAATGAATGTCGATGAAACACATTATTTACAAATTTTTTAATAGTTCAGAAAATGCATTGAAATTCAAGCTTTATTTTTATTATGAAATCTATTTAACTTAAACTTTTATTTCATTAAAGAATCAATATATGCCAAAATACAGTTTGTTTTTATATATAAGACTGATATTTGACAACATTTTTACTTATACATAATGAAATTAAACAATTAATAAATGTATTTTTAACAAGAAAAATTAGTTTGTATTTGTTTTGAAACCTGTTGTATAAGGGCAATTAATAAGGTAAAGAATGTGCTTTTATAATAAATAGAATTGTTCAGAAAAATATTATTATCAATAGTAAGTCATTATTTTAATATAAATGAAAATTTATCACATATATTAGCATATTTTTACATTAAATCCTCAAGAGTATTTTTTATATGTAACAGATTTAAAAAAAATTTTTCCAATATTTAACTTAGTCAAGTGACCTAAATACATATACCACTAATTCAATAAATTCTATTAAGTAATGTAACATAACTTTTTAATGTCATGAATAAAGTAATAATTTATCTTAATATTTAAGCTCTCATTTTACAAAAAAATCTCATGCATTTATTTTTTTATCTCTATAAAAAAATTTTCAAAAATCGTTCATTAGTATAAAAGTTATTTATTCAGTGGAATTTTTGTTCTTTTTTACTTATGCATAGTAATTTGTTTATTTTAATGGGAGTAAATGCTCATATTCGTTTAAAATGAATTGTCTTTTAAATGAATTTTCAAAAACTCTCGTGGTGAATTAGTGTGGAAACATTAAGAAAAACAAAATTCATTTTTCCTGTTAATTGTATAAATTTTTAACTGTATGTATTTTGGGATAAATTCATTGTAGCATGTTAATGTATAAATTACAAATAATAAATCAACCTCTATTAAAGTATAAACACAATACAATAAGTAAATTACTTTTAAAGAAAATTTCAATAAATCTGTGTTTGTGATCTCCAAATTTATATACATCATAATTATGACAAACTTTTTTTAAGCCATAATGTGCGATGTGTTGTTACTGCCTGGAATCCCATTTCTGAAGCAACAGAATTCTATACTACAAGTGATAAACCTGAAAAAGAAAAAAAACAACCATTTTATCATCTTCTTGGATCTGATGGAAAATTTCATTATGCTGCTCAAGGTAAATAATTTTTGTGGGCATGTGTTTTTCTTCCTTTATAGAAATCATTTTCTCAGTCTTCAAAATTTTATACATTTTACTTTTTATATTATGTAATAAATAGAAACTAATAATTCAATTGAAATTTATAAAAAAAAAAAAATTGTGATAACATCTGAAATTGGTTTTTTTGACACCTTAGATTTTCATGATGAAAATCTATATAAAGAATACTTTCTGAGAAGAAAAATATGCAAATTTTAATTCTCCAATATATTAAAATATGTTTAAAAAAAATTGAAGATATTTTCGGTTTACAAATTGAGCGATCAAAGGTTAATGACTTAAAAATATAATATTAATGTGTTACAATATATTAAACACACAATTTGATTATTGTAAAATGTATTATAGAGTGTAATGCTCAAAATGCCTTTGCTATAGGCACCTAATACTGTTTTCTTAATTACTAGTCTGAGATATATAATGAAAATTAAAATATATTTAAAGTTAGGAACTTGTTACCTTAAAAATTATTGTAGTCAATAAATGTTCCCCCAAAAGTTATGAAATGCCCACTTTTTTTGGTTCTCAGGTTCTTTAAGCTTCTTTGAGGCAATTAGTTTAGAAGCAAAACAATGTGTAGTGCATTGCTCACAAGTATATAAAAAAAATTACTGCATTATTGCTGCTTGAAAGAAAACCACAATGTAATTTGAATAATGAATATTTTTCTGTAATATATATAACTAATGCTAGAAGATGCTTAACACTAAAAAAAGTATATGTGCTTGTCATGAGACATGTTTTTTTTTACTGCAGCAATTATTATTAGCACTAATTTTTTAATAATTTTAAAAATTAAACCCTTAATTTTTTAAGGGAATAAATTCTGCTTAATATTGACATCGAAATCCTGTTTATTTACAGGCTAAATGCAACATTCCCTTGCAAAATATTAATTGAAAATATCCTAATTTGTATTAAAAAAAAAAAAATTTCTCTTATTTTATGCATTTTATGAATTATTATATCAATAAAAAAAAAATTTTTTTTTTTTTTTTTAAAAATTATTTTGTGTTTTTTTTTTTTAATTATAAAAAAAAGTTTTTTTTTTTTTTTTTTTTTTTTTTTTTTTCTCTTTTAATTTTTAAAATTATTTTCTTTTTTACTGTAAAATTATATATGTTGTGCTGTTTCTTTATTTTTGTGCTTCTTATATTATAAATTGTTTATTGTAAAAGGTTTGTAATTAATGATGAAAATTTACTCTTCCATGAATTCCCGTCAACCAAGAAAGATGCTGCAAATTCTGTCGAATTAACTCCAAATCACTTCTTATTTTATGGAAATAAGTAATTTTTTAGCACATATTTAATAACAATTGGAACTGAAAGTTTTTTTTTAATATTGAAATTACTATTTTAGAATATACAATTATTCGTGGCCATTATATTCGAAAAATAACTAAACCTTAAATATACCTATTTTAAATTCATGATTTGAGCAACTGTAAAGAATACTTTTTATAATTTGAAACCGAAAAAGAATGACTTTTAACTGGGTGTCTATCCCCCCGCCTATTTTTTTCCTATTTTTATCCAGGTATTAATTAAATTTTCTTTTTACATAATTTAAACAAATTTATTTTCTGATTTAACTTTCCATAGATGATAATGATTATGTAAGTAATATTTATTAACTCTAAAAAGATTAAATATTATCTTTTTGCTGTTCAATTGGTATATGTGCAGTGTATAATTTACTTTTTTCACTATTTTATTTTCTAGTTTTAAAAATCATATTTTTCTTGTATACAACATCTAAAACAAATCTTATCTCTTTATTGCATTTTGTGAATTAATTAAGATAATTCATTTATTGCTCAAAAATCAATAACAATTCTAAAACTTCCGTAAAATTCCAAAATATGATTGTCAATTTGGTTCAAAGTAATGAGATAGTAACAGGATGTTCTAACCCTATTATTGTTTGTATCCATATCTCTTGATTTTTTTTTCTTTCGTTTTTCATAAATGAATTGAAAATTATAATTAAATTTTTTAGAGAAAAATTTTTTTTTTTCTAAAATTGATTGAAAGTGATTTGGAGTTAATTCAGATTTCATTATTAGCGGATTCTGTTGCTGACTATCTGTTTAAAAACATGAATTGATAATTGAACAATATCCAGCCTTAAAAGAGAATTTTTTACTTATTGCCCCCCCCCCTCCAAAAAAAATATTGAAAAGGGTAAAAAACTATTTCAAATTTTTAAACTAGCCATTGAATTTATTGTATTTATATTATTTTTGGTATATATTTCCTCATCTTTTACTTTTTCAAAAAAAGACATTAATATATTGTTTGTTTAGTAAGCAGAATGAATTAGTAAGAAGTCTTGTGTATAAATTTTTAAAATCTGATGTTGTTGACAAAAAAAAAAAAAATGTCTCTATGCAATTTAAGTTGCTAAGAAGAAAAATTGTGTTTACCCCATAATAATTAAGATGTTGGATTCAGCAGCTAGTAAATTAATTGCTTATCATGAAAACAAAAGTTTTCTGTATAATATTTGAAGTATTTACATGATAATTTGTTAATAACTTTTAAAGAGGCTTTTATTCAACTTGCAAACTGTATGTTAAATGTTACAAAAAATGATGCATTTTGTGATAAAGTGAAAGAAGAAATTGAAATGCATGTTTGTGAAGACTTTAAACAAACAACTGAAAGTTTTCTGCCAAAAAATATTTGCTATTTCTGGAATAAAATTTCTGTATTAAAAGTTGTTTCGAGAAATTTTAAATATCATTTTCTCCCAAAATTATTTAAATTGTCTGATATTATCTCATGGAAATGCCATCTCTGAATGTGATTTTTCTGTCAATAGCATTATTTTAACTCAACTAAAGTGCCAATTATCAGACCTTGTTATTCGCTCATTAATAATGTGTAAGGATTTTATAAGTAGGAATGAATCTGCTATTAATTTAGCTACAAAATCAATGATGCTCTACATAAAAAATGCTCATTCTTAATATGCTTCTTACTTGGAACAACAAAATAAAGAAAAGGAAAATGCTGAACAGAAATTGAATAAAGCAGATAAAGAAATTATTGACTCTCTCATTTTAAGAAATGCTGTAAAATTAATGATTTTCAATATTAAAATTGCTCAGATAATGTTGAATACTGTCAATATAAAATTTAAAAGCTTTTTTTTTTTTTTTTTTTTTTTAATTTTAAAAATATTTACAATTGTTTGAATAAAACATTGTTCATTAATATTTTTGGTAATAAAAAGAGATATTGAATATGATTAGTTTTTTTAAAAATTTTAGTTAATTAAAAGTGCAGAGTTTATAATTAAGTTTATTTGTAATTTAAAATTTTAGTTTATGTTAGCAATTTTAAAGTTAAAATGCTATTAATATGTATTTAATCTGTTATACTTTACTTAACTGTTAATAAATTAAAAGATTGTTCTTAAATTTTTGTTTTATCCACTACTATGCTTGTAGTCATACCTTGACTCCATTATTCACAATTACCACATACTCAGTACAGTAAACACTTGTTCTAATAAACTTGTATAAAGACCAGTAAAATAGTCCTTATAATAAGAAATTCTTAAAATCGAATATTATGTATCAGAATAATGCAAAATGAAATTTATATTTAAAAACAATTCTTTAGTTTCTTCATGAAAAATCCAAATAGTAATTACATTTTCTCTGTTTCAAAATTATTTTTAAAAAAAAAAAAAAAAAAAAAAAACGTTTTTCATTTGGGAAAGCATTTTACACATCCAAGCATTGTATCATTTTCTTTTTATTTGGTTTCTAAAAATTCTTTTTCACTCTCGATTCATATTTTCTATCATTTAATCAGGCCCAATACTTACATATAAATTACTTCTGAGCCCGCATTCAAAAAGTTCTGAAATGAAATTTGGCTTTCTTCAGTTACAGTATTTTATTAAATACAGACATCATATCAAAATGACCTAGAGTTATTTTTCTTTTGCAAAATATTCCATGCATAACACATCCATTGCATCTAGAATTTCAATTTTATAAAGCAATTCCTAGCCATGATCACTTTCAGCAAAAATCTCATAGTGTTTCCAATTGAAACTATTGATTATACAGTGATGCATGGACTGTTAGGTGGGAGTTAGATTAAAAAGGAAACATTGTACATAAATTGCTTTTTTAAAAATCTTGGATTTCAACTTTAAAAGTGCAATTAGTTAGGGAAGGATTTATGATCTTCCAATGAAAATGCCAATATAAGTTTCTTAACTGTAAAAAATAGAGGATTGAGAAATTGTAAATACAAATAAAAGGTGTGCAGAGAAATTAGTTTATAAAAATTTTCTTATTTAAAATTTTATCTCATAAATGGGAATTAAAATTGTCTGTGTTTGGGACCCTGTTAAGACTAGCCAGTACCTAATAAAAATGTGGGTGTTTGTAAAAACCAGCTATAATATATTTATATTTTCAATTAGTTTAAGAACTCTTATTAGTTGTTGATATCAAATCAGTTATAAAAAACTATTTTAGGAAGGTAATCATAAACTATTCATCTGCATTAAGTAATTTAATTTTTTTGATTACTTTTGTCAAATTATAGCTGTTTCTATTTGTGCTATACATTTATTAATAAATAAAAGGTATTTTGCCTTTTAAATTCTTTATTTGATATAGCCGAAACTGCAACTGAATGGTAGCATTCTAGCCCCCAATTCAACAGTTTGTTGGACTAATTCCCACCTCAGGTATAAATGTTTGTAGTGGGTCACAGTCCACTTTAAACAGTAAAATTGTAGTCTATTTAGTTGTAAAAAATTAAACCAAATTGATAATTGAATAGTTGTTTTTAGTCCTACACTTCTTAGGTTTGCTTCTCTACCTTGGGTGCAATCAATCTTATAGCAGTTTAGAATTCACTTTAAACTGTGTGTCCAACTTTAACTATCCTTCGTGTGCAAAAAATCACTGTAAAAGGATAAATCAAACAGTCTTTCTGACATTGCATTTTCGGCTAGTGATATTTTAAAAATGTGTATTTCACCTTTAAGTTTAATGCTTAGAATTATTGTACATATTTTATTAATTCAATGAAAAATTAAAAAAAAATTTTTATGTTACTTTCTCTATGTAGTCAGTTATTGGAAAGAAAATTAGCTTTAAAAAATTACTGATTTTTCTAGCTTTGAAAAACGTGTTGCTAATTATTCAGCTTTTTACATTAATTTTGTTTCATGTGGTGCAAAACTTTATTTTTTAAAGATTTTATTACTGTGCTAGAAAAAAATCGTGTTTATATATAATGTTATAGATGTTTTTTAATCGTATTGGAAAATTGTTTTTGGGTTTAGGAATATTTAAATAGATTAAGTATTTTAAATTATAGTTTATTAATTTTAATTGTACAATTAAAAAAATGGATTTCTTATTTATTTCTTCTTTTTTATTTTTTAGATTCAATAAGAATTGATTTGACGAAAAAGCCAATTGACAATCCAGTTATTGGTCGCTATTTTGAATCTTTTCATGGTGATTATTATATGCCGAATAAAGCAAAGCGCCAAGAATATCCAGATGATGTGCCTCTCTTAGAGGCATTCTATAAATTTATGAAACCTCGTATTTGGATGATTTTTAAATTACCTGAGAGTCATTAATTACCAGTTCAAAAATAAAGTTTTTTGTTAATGTTTTTTTTTTTTTTTTTTTTTTTTTTTTTTATTGTGTATTTACAGTAAACTGCATTTATAAGCATATATTGTCACTCATTATATGGCAACAATTTACTCTTCTTTTCTATGGAAGAGAAATAAATATTGTTTTGCAAATTTTTTGCTAGAAAATTAATATGTTGAAAAATAATATGAAGTTGTAAACTATTGTCAATTTGAGAGAAATATGTTACATATCTATTAGCATTAGCATTGCTTTCTTACTTGTCATATTGATGAATGACAGACATTCCTGTATCAGTTCAGTTAAAGAGCTCAAATTACGCTAATCACGGTTGGGAAGTTCAGAAATTTACAATGGATCAAGCCCATTATATTATGCTTTTATTTTACTTAAAAATTTTGTTTACTAAAACACATTACATCAAACTTATATCAAGAAATTTTTGTATCTGCTGTACTTTTGTCATATTGAATTATGTAGCCTAAATTAAATGATATAATTTTTTTTTTTTTGAAATTGTTTGTTTAAAACTTATTATATTGTGAAGCTTATCTAGTGACATAGCTTTTGTAAAACAACTTTGTTCAATGCTCTTTCTTTAACATATTAATTTTGATCAACAGTATTTTTCTAAAACATTGGAGATACTAAATTTGAAGTATTTTAAAACAAAAATTTTTGTATGTGTGAATTACAAAGTGTCATAAAACACTTCTATATAGTTTTTCCTTTGTACTTTTTGAAATCAAAATTAAATTTTTTACAACTTATAATTTATGTGCTTATTTAACTGAAACTATTGATTTACATCATCTTTTAAGCATATTAGTATTGTTTTATTGTCTTACATTTAATATTTTAATTGTTAAGGAAATACAAATTGTCATTCAAAAATTCCTTGAAATATTTAGAAATTCTTAATTCAGTGATTAGACTCAGATTTAATCATTTGTTTTCATTGTATTAGATCTCATGCAACATTTTACCTTTTGTTCCAACTGTATTAAAATAGTAGCAATAGATGAATAATTATTTTTAATAAATCATTGAACATCTGGGATGTTTTGAAAATAAAAAATTTACTTATAAAGAAGATAAAAAAATTATACTATGTGTATAAGTTATGGAATTTTTGTATGTATGCATATTATTTTAGTAGTCTTCCTAAGCAGTATTCAGATTTAAGCTCGCATAAACTTTTCCTTCGGAGATTGTTTAGAAGGTAATGAGATTAAAACAGAAAAATTAAACATGATTAGAAATCACTGACTCCTGAATCCTTCTTTTGTAAAAAAGTATTTCATAATTGTATTAATTAAAGTATTTCATAATTGAAAAAAATTAGCAGCAGAATTATCAAATCATAAAAGTACTAATTTTTTTTTTCTTTCATTAATGCCCTCCATCATTGTGAATTATAATAATATATATAAATTATTCATATTTTTAAGTAATTAATTCATACTTAAATTAGCCGTTTCCTTCCATATAACATTGTATGAAAGATGTATGAGAACTTTGGAATGTTATGTGCTGTCAATGTAGCTGTTTTTATTTAGTTTAAAAAAACGTAACATACTGCTAGAAGCATAATGTAGCAAATAATATCTTCCCAATTAAATGTGTTCCTTGGAATATATTATGCTCACATTACCTGTCAACATGGCAGTTTCTATTTGGCTCAATAAAGTGAGTCATACTGTTATGCCAAAACTACATAATAAAGAAGCAAATAATCATGCTATTAATTATACGTACTTCTTGCAACCAATAAATTAATCAACTTAAGTGTTTTAATCTCCACTAGTATTCCATTAAAATACAATTTGTTTGTCCAAATGAGATTATGATTAAAAAGTGGTTATTTTAGATGCTGATCTAACAGTTGAATAGTCCGCACTCTGGCCTGAACTTCAATTATTCGTTAGTTCGATTACCATCGGATGCGTGATTTTTTAGAGATTTTGTTTTAGCTCTCGATTAAATCAGCTACCATGTGTTAAATAATCATAGGATGGCAAATAAATTGAATGATTTGGATTTAATTGGTTATCATGTATTAACTGTGTGTGTGTGGGGGTATTTTTTCCCTAAGTTGCCATTTTAAGATTATAAAATTTATATAAGAAATTTAGCTGATTTTTATATAAAAACAGCAATAGTGACTTTCAATGTATAAATGTCATCCAAAAATTGTGGACTTTAATTATATATATTAAAAAAATTGATATTTTCATCTCACGTAAAGGATTTAAATTAATGATGAAAACAAAAGTTGATTTTTGTTGAATAAAGGAAACGAAAAATTCATTTCCTAAATTTTATAGATATAGCTATCCCCCTACTATTTTAACTTATGAATACACAAAAATTATATATTTATATATGTACCAGATTTTCCTGTACATAATCCAATGTAAAAAAATTTTCGGTGGTTTGTCGAAAAATATTCTGATATTTGTCACATAAAAAAAATGCACAGTATGATTTAAAAGTGTATTGAATAGTATAGGAAAAACAGTAATTTTGAAAAAGATCTCTTTGGATCCATCTCATCACAAAGTGCGACAAATTGGGATGAAAGCGCGAGATCCGATAATTCCATGAAGATTCAATGTTAGGGATATTATAAAAATAAAATATATTTGCTTCATCAATAGTTAAATGAAAGAAATTGATTATTTTCGAACTGCGTATTGGATTCATTTTTCTTTTGTACCGTGAATGCTCATTTCATGTTAACATGTGTATAACCTTTTTTTTTAAATTTGCTTTCGCTCTAGGTTTTAATTTAAAATCTGCTGTGTAAATGAAACGTTTTCGCTTCCATATGATGATGTTCTTCGAATTTGAATATTTTCAGAATGAAACAGCTTTAACCGAGACAAAATGCGAAATGACGTTAGCGAATTGCAACTGTAATTTCTTTCCAGGTAACTGAATTCATTCTTAAACGTAATTAGACATAGCTGAAATAAGTGAGTCGTGGCGCCACCTGTTGTTTATTTTATGAAACATAAAAATTATTTCTTTCAAACTCTCTTGGAAGCTTTTCAGGTGTTTTTTTTTTTTTTATTTTTATCATAGATTATCTGATGCAGCGTATAATACACATTGCGGAATTTAGAACTTTTTTTCAACACATGATGCGCGGATTATATACAGAAAAATTTGGTTTATCAAGAAAAGAAAAAAAAAAGCTTGATGTTACAGTGCTTATTTCACAGTATGCCAGACTACAATTAAGCATAAGCATTCTGTGTAGGACCTTAAATTTCAAATTTGTTAGAAATAGTTTCATACATTCAGTCTTTGATGTAGCCAAACAAAAGCCCTGTGGAGAGAGGTCCGGTGAGTGTAGCGGCTTTTCCATGCAACCCTAATAACTGATGACACATTCTTCGAAAATATTACTGGGTATTTGCTGGATTGTGTGGAGATATACCCTCATGTTTGAATCAAACGTACCGCTGTAGATATAACCGCAGGTTGTCAGTTAATGATTCTGTTAACAAACCGTTGTGACACACGTGTACTGCCTGGATAATCTTGATGGTATCGTACAAAATATTCATGGACAGCAATACTTGATGAGGAATTGGTGCACAATGTGCAGTATTTTCTTAGGTAAATTATAAGGACTTCTATTTATTGTAGACACCAATACTGTTAATCTTCATCCGCCAAATTATTCTCAGTATTATACATCAGGTAGAAATTCTAGCTCATCAAGTATCCCTGACCATCTCCTGGCAACTTTGTACGGATTAGAATGTTCTTAATGGATTTTTTGATATGCATTGTTCTTTGAAAGTACACATCTGAATTCACCTGTTCTGTGCTGCACTGAGGACTGGTAAAAGTATATATTGTAATTCCTTTGAATCCATTTGGCCTAAATTCCCTGACTTGAAGAACTTATCAAACGTGATCATTTACTTTTATTAATAAACAATTTTTTGCAACAAAATTTGAGTAAAAATTTTTTATCCTAATTATGAACAATAAAAAAAGTACAATTCACACTCAATATATAATAATACTTTAATATCCATCCTTTGAAAAGTTCTATTTAGAAAAAGAATTTATAAGTGATTAAAGCCCGTTGGCATATTGGTAACGTTTCGCTGTCCTAATGCAAAGGGCTGAGGTTTTATCCTCGAACTGGGTAAATCGACTCAACTTTTCATCCCTTCATTGGGTGGATGAAACTGAGTATCAAGCATGCTTGGAAACTAAACACTGGAGGTTTGTGTTATGTTGACCACATAACCAGAGCATGTTTCCCACCCCAGAGCTCTCGGTTTAAGCTCTTGTAGTAGTTTGCCCACCTGATGGGCTGTCGTACCACAGAATTTACTTTATTATTCCATGCTAAATTCTCAACAAAGAAATTTAATTTATTTAAAGAATATTTCTTTGTAACAGTAATATTATTTACTTAAAGGATGTTTCTGGTGATAACATTATATTCAAAAAAAATTTTTATTATTGATAATATTATGCAAATTTTTGGTTATTAGGATTATGGAAGCACAAAAATTTAAGATATCTTAAAAATAATTATTATTCTTGAAAATATATATATATAAAGTAGTTAAAGTAAAACCTGATAATTTCAGGGTTACTAATTTGTCCCTAACTTCATTGTTTAAAATTGTTCTCCTTTTTTAAAAGATTACGTAGTTATTATTCTGTTGTTTTACATATGACACTTGGAGTCAAGCCCGCCTGTCAGGGACAGGGCAAATGAAATCACACAGAGCACTTTCCGTTTTTGAACACAGCATCCTTTTATGAGGGTAGAAGTACGACTTTTGGCTAATAGATGGCAGCACTATCTAGATCTTCCAATATAGAATTAGAAGCCAGAGGAAACCCAAAGCCTGGCTCCTAACAACCCAGAGGTATTAATTAGTTATTATTCTAGAGATGTAAAATGTTTGTCTATTGCCTCAGACAGTAAAAATATAATTGAAATAAATTACAATCTAATGTAGAGTTTATGCTCAGTGAATGCTCTATTATCAGTTACTGTGAGTCAAAGTCAATATTATTTAAAGATTATCCTGTCAATCATAAATAAGTATCATCAATCTGGCCTTCCATGGCGGCATTCGTTTGTACGTATAAAAAAAAGTTCATTTTCAATTATGGATCTTTATCTTCTTATAAACATTAATTGGCGAATGAAAAAAACCAAACATCTTGGAAATCAATGTATTGTGACAGAAACAGTGCATAATAAATTTGTTTGTAAGCAACTATACAGCCAGTCATTTTTTTACAGTCATTGCGAGCTAGGCTCATCAACTGGAGTGGATCTTAGATAGAAAAAAATAAATTTGTTTTTAAAGGAAAAATGAATTTTTTTTTGTTGAGTGGCAATATGGGGTGCGCTGCTTCACTTTTCCAACAGAATCATAATTTGTGTGGTTGTGGAATCTGACTTCCTTAGTACACACATGACATAGGTTTCTAGGGTAGGTAACCGTTCATACAAGGAATGAAGGGACAGAAAGAAATAGTATATCCATACCTGAATCAGAATTCGAACCCAGGACTTCATCCGCAGTCAGGCACGCTGACCACTAGACAGGGTGTTTGGCATTTTGTAATGATATGTACCATTTATACTTAACTCTGTTCAAAAAACTGTTTTAAACCACAAAATGAGATATAGGATATAAACCAGATAACATGTATCTGTTGAGGTTCAGGACGCTGTAAAATTTTAGTTACAAATATAAAAGTGGGTCGGCTTTCATTCGAATTCAATTGCTTTTCCGATGGTTGACGTATTGGAAAAATCGAAAATGCGTTTGCTGCTGAGAGCAAAAGCAGTGCTAAGAGAGGTAATTTTACCTTGTAGATTAAAAGAAGGCAAGCCAACATTCTGATGTTTCATTCCATTTTAAGCAGTCATTCTTATTTATGCATTCAATTGTGTCTTGTGATTAGGATTCTTGACCCGGGTTCGAAATACCTACCCCCTAAGTTGGTGTAATGGTTAACACTCTCGACCCTGAATTCATTCAATAAATTAGTTTCAGAGGATTATGTGTTTGTATATATAGCTTCCATGAATATGATTGCATTAATTAATATTTATAATTGGGGATTGCGGATTCCTAAAATATACAAAATATTTTGGATTGAAAATTTTATTCTTTTTTGCTTTAGGAGATTTGTCACATCGTTTTTTTTTTTTTTTTTTTTTTTTTGTCATGTACCTTACATTGCATTTTCTATATGCACTGATATTTGCTTTAATGTAAATTACAGAACGAAATGATTTATTTAAAACTATGCAAACTTTTTAAGTTAAGTTTCGAATAGATATTAACCACTTCCCTTACAAATTTTTTTGAAAAAAATTGCAAAAAATCATCACATTTTTTTTATTTTATTGCTAAATATAAGGAAACAAAACAAAATATGTAGGTTTTAAGTTGAATTTTTAATTTTCACTGATGTAAAAGCATGTAGTTTTAATATTAGTTTACAATCCCGAGTTATCTCAGACAAAAAAGTTAAATATTAGTCTTTGTATGATAGTTTTTGAAACAAGGGAAACAAAGTGATACCTGACATTCCGTACTCTAGTATCTGGTCTCATTTCTTACGGCATCATCACCATTATTTTACTTTTTTTCAACACAACTATCCTCCTTTGTACATTACTAATCCACAAGCCGTCGTATACTATATCATAGAGAAACATGTGGCGAATCCTGGAAAAAACCGCGAAATTAAAGAAAAGGCAAATTGCATGTTAAAATATAATATTTCCTTTCATTTCCTCCAGGCCGAGTAAAAACGTGATAAAACAAATCGTACTTACAATTTTGCTTCACCCGAGTTTTCTCGGGATAATAATTAACTGCAATATATATGAACCCGTTATAACTCGGGATAATAAGGCAAGCGGTTAATATTACTTAATTCTAATATAAATTGTTCTCTACAAGTTTTACACGTTTAATTTAATTAATAGTTTACACGTTAATAGTTTTACACCCAGTAATTACACGTTAAAATCACACAAAGTGTGTTTACAAAAATTGTTATCGCAAAAAAATGTCAATATATCAAATAATATCACTATATATATATATATATATATACAGGTTGTTCTGAATGGCGTGTACAAACTTAGAGGGGAGGTAGAGAACATCACGTAGAACCATAATTGCATAGAAAAGCTTGGGCGGAAAGCGATAGATGGCGCTGTACGCAAGTTCGGAAAGTGTGGTTTCTACATTTCAGACACGGACAGCGTGCAATGAATATGCTTCTGGATACTGGATTATTTTCTGGGCTGCCATGAAGAGCCTCGTGTACGACACACCTGTCATTTCTGAAATGGAAGTGGTTATCTATCGATGTGCTACGAACCGTTAAACGTTTGGTATTTTCGAACATGTCCATCAATCCATGTCGCGTCGGTGTAGTGCGGGAGTACATGCCACAATTTCGAATATCTCTTCTGACTATCAAACTTTTTTATTTATTATTAGTTTTTTTGCTTAATAAAGCATTTTACACTGCATTCTGTGTAGTGGTTGTTACTGTCTCTTTATCTCGTTAGGGTTACGTTTACGCCCATGCTTTCCTAAGTAATTATGGCTTCTCGCGATGTTCTCTACCTACCCTACAAGTTTGTACACGGCATTCGGAGACACCCTGTATATACATATACAAATAGATATTTTACTTACCGCCATTTACAAAAACTATTTTTGTGATGAAAGTATAATCAGATGATAACGTGTATATTCTTATAACATAATGAAAAATGCAAATTTTACAATTTTAAATGATATTATATTTAGTTGTGTTGTTGTTTCTGATCCCTTCTGGCGTACCATTGCTACACCAGATCCACACGAATCCCTCAATTCTCACAAAATCAAGATATAGCAGAGGGTTCGCACAAAAGAAGGTGTTGGGGGTTGACACCACGTTTACAACAAATGTAAGATAGAGCTTACGTTTTTGCTATCAAATTTTTGTTCATGAAGACGTCCACTAGCAAACTTAAAATATGTAGTCTGTTCTAGAACTCTTGAAAACAATAGTATCACCAGGAACAAGCAGGTGGACTACTCCGGATAGCCCGGACACTTTTCTTTAAACATAAATTTGTTCAAGATTTCATTGCGAATTCTGTATTTCATGATACATTTATAAAAATATACTATAATCTCAATGGAGCTATATTGATAAATGTTTGTTCGAATCAAGGTTCATTGTTTGTGATTTCAAAAATTAAGTATCTATTATTATGAAGATTGTTTTTATAAATATGTAACATGTGGATGTCATGTTACCCTTGCCACCCCGAATCATGTGCATGCTCCTCTGTCCCCGGAATTACACTTCGTATCAACCCAAATAATAATATAAAAGCAAATAATTTTTCGTATCATTCGATTAAGTAAACATAGAATTGATTTTTAACCAGTACTTAATCTCATAAAACTGCTTCTGAAGTTTAAGAGGGAAGACGTTTAATTTTTTTTTTTTTTTTTTTTTTTTCGTTGCAAAAATATTAGGTTGGGAAAAAAGAAATCCATTATTTTTACGTGAACTTTATGTAACTTCTTTTGGATTCGCTTTGTAAAAAGTTTTAAAACAGCTTTCATGTAGATTTTTAGGTCTTGCGCGTTACGACTGCTGACATGCGGTTAACTTCGATCATTTTTGATATTTTATAGACATTTTCGACGATGCTGTATCCACATGCGAGGTGCATTTCTAACATCAAAAATACCCGAACGGAATCGACGAAACAAAAATTGTACGTAACTGGTTGTTACAGTCTTATATAGGACGAATAACACCTTTCACAATTTTAGCCACCCGGCTATCTTTTTCGCCGTTACAAGAGAAAAACGAAAATGTATCTAATTTTCTGTTTGTCGTCTTCCATTTTTAAAACCTTGTACTCGTAACTGAATGAATCAAACAAAAAACCACAAGAGGATATTTTAGTGTTAAATGTCACCTTTCTAATGAGCATAAATTTGAAATTGCTGATAGATACCTCACGAGATAGCGATCACTACAGACGTCTACCGAAAAAATAATGAATTACTTTTTCCCCAACCTAATATTAATTTTATTCGAACGAAACCTGAACACTCAAATCTCTAAGAAGAAAACAATCGTAGCACGAATGAAGACACTTAAAACACAATGCGCTTCGAAAAATTATTCAATTTCATAAAGGAAAAATTAAATAAAACAGGAGTTTTTTTTAATGTATAAAATAAGTTGAATACAAATGAACAAAAATCTGTAATTTTGGTGTAGAATTATTTCAGTTTACTAAAAAGAAATAGCATGTCTTAAATGTAAAATAAAAATGCATCAGCGAAAAAGTAAAAATGTTTACTAAATTAAATGTGCACAATATGAGAAGATTTGAAATACTTCATACAAAATGAAGATAATAGTAATGAATGTTTCACAAAATTTTGATTTAATCTAAAAAAAAAAAAAGATTTTTTTTTAAATAATATACCGAGACAACATTTACTGTGTTATTACTCTACCCCCCTCCCCTCTAATTCTGCAGAGATGCACATGTAGCCCCATCTACACATATTCTATGTTCTGTAATGTAAAAGGGAAATCAAAATGAATATTAAAATCCAAACTATATTTCTTCGGGGAAATTAAATTAAAAGAAACCCAATTATTAAACACAGAAATGAAATATATAATACATTTAAAAAATCTTCCCATTGATTTATAAAGATATTTTAAAAAAGTATTGTCAAAACAGATCTGTCATAGATAATTTAAATATTTAAAACGCGTATTTATGTTTAATTAACACGTAAAAATTATAACTAACAACGTAAAAATTATATGACTGAAAGTATAGAATTTGAGCAACTTTTAAAAATCAGGTATAAGTAAAATGTTTAAGTTATACGTGTATTGGGATTGAGATAATATGTGAAAATTTTTATATCTACGTTAAAATAGACATATCATGACACTGACCCGGACGTGATTTGAACACGCAACCTTCTGATCTGGAGTCAGACGCGCTACTGTTGCGCCACCAGGCCACATTATGTTTTGCAAACATTAATATTAGAACAAAATATAGTAGAAAAGTTAAACATTTATTTTCGAATACTATTCATTGGAATACATTTTAAAATCAATAATTTTGTTCATCTAATTTTATTCACTAAAAAATTATTAAAAGTAAAATAATATTTTATTATATAATTCATTTTATATGGATTCAGATGTTAAACAATATATGACAGTTTCTGAGTATTTTATTTAGAATAATTTTTCCTTTTTGTGACTTAATAAACTTTTTTTTTCTTCTTAAATTTTATAAAATATACTTGGTCGTAGAAGTGTATAAATAAATAAATTATAGATCTATAAAATTAAAAATGAAGCATGTGTGTGTGTGTTGCGAATTCACTGGCAACGTTTCCGCCACACATGTAATTGAGAGAACTCAAGTGGTATAAGAGAGAATGCAACGAGCGAGTGTGCGCTCCAAACTTATTTCTTTCAGATGTTTTAGTTTTTGTAAACCTTGTTTGTAATGTGTCGTTTTGTCAATTAATGTTTGTGAATAAATGTGTGTGTGTTCGTTAACAATAGAAGTTTTAATTTCACAAATCTCACATATGTTAGAAGCAAAATTTTGATTCGACTACTGAACTAGAAGATTCGATAACAGTGTGAATTGGAGATCTATAAATTATCATTTTCTTAAGTGATAATTCTAGTGATACTAGTAAAATAATATTTAAAAATATTTCTCTTTTTTTTTTTTTTTTTTTTTTTAAATGAAAATTATGTGATTTTTAGTATTACAAAATAGTAATTATTAGAAACATTAGGATTTTAGAAATTACTAAATTACTAACACAAGGCACTAAAATTAATAATAAGAAAAAAAAATGTTATTAATATTCTGGAAAACATAATAGAATCACTAAATATGTAAAACTTTATTGTTGAAAGGCTTCTAATTTGTTCCTAATTTTATTTTCTTAACATTATTATCACATTTGTCTTTCTACCTAAGTAATTATTATTGCACAAATATTATCAAATACAGGTATATAACACATGAGAAATATCATCAAAAGAAAATAGAGAATCGATTTTTGTATTTAATTAAGTTTTCACAAAAAATTAATGCTTGTAAAGTTTATAGTTTGTCATATAGACTCTGTGCCAGGAAGTTAATCTTCCTGTAATTTAAATTCTAATTGCAGTAGATGTTCGTTTTTACGAACTTCTAATTTAAAAACACTCACGTTTTTACGAACAAGTGAGTACCCTGATACCATAGAAACAATGATAATTTTATCTCCATTTAATGAATTAAAATTTTCTTCTTTACGAACTTTCGTTTCTGACAAATAATTTTATTTTTTTATGATATGATATTTTTCAATTTCTTATGATTGCTTTTTATATAACGCCTAAGAATTTGATTCATTCTTGAATGAGGAAGACACGTGCAAGCATTCCAGAAAGAACTGTGGCGCCGAATTCAACTTCTGTTTCTAGTACTCAGTTCTTTTCTTCTCTCCGCGCGTTAAAGTAAAAACAAAGAAAGTTAGGGGGGTGAGTTAAAAGTTTGTGATCTCTTTTTTTATTCTATAGTTAATTTCGTTTCATTTGAACAATTTATTTTTGAAATTTCGTTTGTGATGAGAGATTGAGTCGATTTCGTTGAGGATTTGACGCAGTTGAAGAAACAAACGTGTTTGTCAGTTGATGTAAAAAAGTAAATTCTCGATACTTTTAAAAACTCGGGGAAAAAAATCTGAAAAAGGAAACAATACCAGTGAAACAGTGTTGTCTATAAGAATAAATCTTATTTTGCACATGTCCAGTGTATTATAATTCTTTCTGAAAGCATTTTACTTATAAAGAAAAAATAATCTGGTTAAAAAAAAAAGTTAAATATCAATATACTACAGTGGTGGCCATACTTTTGGGATCCGGGGTCTACTCCACCTTTGAAAAATCGAAGGCGGTCTACCAATGACAGAGCTAAATTAACATACATATTTATTTTCGGTAACAAAAAAAAAAAAAAAAAGGTAAAATATATAATTTTCTAAAAAAAAAAAACTTAATATTTACAAAATAAAAATTTACTGACGAAAATAATCAAAGTATTCATATATCAAAAACTGGCCATCCTTTTCCCTTCGTTTAGTTGAAATTTGGCACTGTATATCTGCGACAAGTTTATCATATTGTGGCTGGTACGAGCTTATTGCAATGTATAAACACGAAATTAAATGTTCATCTGTTAAATGCGACCCATGTTTGTTTTTTGTTCATGGTGGAAAAAGCAGATTCGTAAAGATACCTCGATCTAATAAATGATTTCAAATGCAAAATCAATTTGTAAATATTTGGAAACGTTTCCTCAGAAATTAATTTCCCAAAAATCAATATCGCTAAATATGCTCTGGATCTAAGAAATATATCGCATCTTAATTTAATAATTTCTTCCTCGACCGTGACTGATATGATATCTATTAAATGTCCTATTTTTTGAGATACTCCATCAACGTTGACATTTTTATTAAATGGGGAAATATCATAAAATTGAGTATTTCTTTCAACCTAATTAAGTCAGTGAATCTTCTTTCAAATTCTTCAAACAAAACAAGTAAGTATTAAGCGAAATCTTCGAAGTCTCGGTTTGGATTATGGATGCACTCTTCCTCCATGTTTTTGAAGTTTCTCAATTCATGTTTTCTTAATTGAGATGCATACCTTTCTACAGTTTTTTTTAATGTTTTATTCGCGCTCATCATGTCCGTTTTAGGTTTTAAATCGTAAACCTTTAATTATTAATCTTAAATCTTTGCACTGTTTGCTTTGGGTTTTAAAGCGTAGACTCTAGTATTTATTTTCTCTAATTTTTATTTTAAATAATTCATTGATTCTATGTCATAAGTCATAAATTAAATCGTTAATTTCCGAGGTCATTAACGGCATGGTCGCGTGGACTACCTAAAATGTCTTCGCGGTCTACCAGTCGACTGCGGTCGACGTCTTGGCCACCCCTGATATATTACATTATTTTTCTATTTTACGAACTTTGCTTCTTATGAACTGCTCTAGGAGTTCGTAAAAACAAGCGTCTATTGAAGTATAGCCATTGCTCTAGTCTTATTCTTTTCTACATACAGAGATTTTGGTTCTAAAGCAAAATATAACTTAAGCACGCAGATTTTAGATCTAAATATAGACTCGGAAACGTTGCATTACAAATGACTGATTTTCCTCTACGTTATCTGAATTAATTAAAATGTTAATTTAAATTATATTTTCTGTCATAACTTATTTTAAATGAAATATAATTATTTTTAGAAATAAATATAAAAAAAAAAAACATTTCTAAAATATAAATTTCTACTTTCCAGAACAAAGTATTTAGAATGCATATTACTTTGTTGTTTCACGAATTTAGACTTAAAACATAGCTTTGTCGCAAAGACAACATACTGCTGTAATTTCATGACTTACAAGAAGGTGGCGCTCTTTCCTATTATGTGTAATTTATTATTTGTTGAAGTATTGGGGAAATACGCAGACGATATTTATGTTCTATTAGAATCATAAATAAATGATTACGCTTTGCTTTAGTTATAAATTTTGTGTGATGAGATAAAACATTATTTTTTGCACAGGAAACCAACCACTGAAAGTGAAGGAAAGTTGAAAAAATATTATAAAAGCTCTGCTCTATTACATGAAATGATTCTATCCCATGATACGAAGTTTCTTTATGAACGCCGAGCACAACAGATGCACAGCCTTCTAGACGTCCAAATGAGGTCGCGACAGTAGAAATGGCCAACAAAATTCATGATATCATGTTAAAACACCGCCATATGAAAGTGCATAAGAGAGCTAAGTAGGTAAAATACCAAGTGAACGTGTATTCTATATTTGGCTTGAAAATATTACCAGCAAGGTGGATGCCGAAATTACTGACAATGGATCAAAAGTGAAATTGCGAAACCATTTCAAAACAATCTATAGACAAGTTATAGCACACTCTAAGAGAAGTTTTGCAACAACATGTTTCAATTGATGAAATTTGGATACCTAATTACACACTAGAAATAAAGGAACAATCGAAACAATGCTCTTCTTCAAATGAACTTGTGCCGAAAAAGCAACACTATTTCCATCACTGGAAATATTATAGCTAGTTTTTTAAGACTCAACAAGTACAATCCTCATAGGCTATGTTGCTGGAAAAGGAAAATTCGAATACTGGACAGTACTATGTTGATCTATTCAAAAATTGACAGAAAAAATGGATTTGTTCTTCAAAAAAGCGTTTTTACCTTCGCGATAATGTAGCAACTTACACCAACTCGTTAAACGCAGTTGCAGCGTTAAATTGGTTAAATTGTCCATTTTAGTCTCGTGTTTTGACTCCCACGGAATCTTTTATAAATAAAAAAAAGTCTCTTAATAGTAAAAGTCTATTTTTCAAATTCTGAGATTATTAATGCCATGAACAGCTGGTTTGAGAAATCTCAGAATCCTCAATTTTTTGTGTTTTTGAAAATTTAAATATCTGTATTGCACTTCCTCAAGACATTGTTAAAAAGTTTTGGAGGACCCGTGAACTAATTGCTTAAGCATTATGTTTACCATTTGTTAAATAAATAAATTTTTTGGAAAAATTAAAAAAAAGTTGGATAATTGTCAAAAGAAATGTATTTTTATGAATGTAGACTATGTTGAAAAATAAAATGCATGTGTATATTGGTTTTCCATTTTAAAGTCATGAATTTATCAAACTGCTTTCATATATTGTCCATGATTTTTTATTGTGTTTCTCCGGATTTGATGGATAAAGAAACACAAACTCTTAGTCAGTGTTTGCATGCTTCTGCGCGGAAGGCATCATAGTCTGCTGGAACCATAAATGCCATTCCTCTTGACCATTGGTTTCAGGAGTTATGTAGATCAGACACTAACAACTTTTTGTCTTTTTGTATTTCCGTGGATGGACTAATCGAAGGAACTGTTTCCATAATCGTGAAGCAATTTTCACCTTAGTGACTAATATAATAATGGAAAGAATTTCTACCATTATCGATCGCCATATGACGAAATGTTGAAAAATTCAAAGAAACGATTCTTTGATTTTTCAACATCTGTAACTGATTGTCTTATTTCATTTAGGCTGATAGATCACCAAATCTCAAAATTTTTTTCTTCGTCCTCTGGTAGCCAAAGAAACGAGATTTTGTTTTGAAAACAAATTGCGTGGATATTCTAAATTCCTTTTGATTAATATATTCTTGCATTTTTCTTTAATCCTACGCAATGCTGGGTTCCTATACGAATGCTTTTGTTTACATCTCTCTGAACAAAATGCTTCCATACGATTAACTTTTAAGTGACATAGCAGAATACTTCTATATCAAATTGTCCAAGCCAAATTGTACCATCATTCTAAATTGTGTCATTCACATATTCTCATGCAATTCCTGTAACGCTATGCAATGTTGGTTTCTTATAAAATAGTTTTTTTTACCATTATAAAATGGTTAGTTGTTTTGTTACAGCGAGATCTTGATTAAATCACTTTTTATCATTATTAAATGTTATGAAAATCATGGAATTTTTTTTTATTTTAATTAATATTTAGAACTCAAATTTTAAGATCTTTAGTTATATTATTTCCAAAATTTTCTGAAATATCTATCTTTTCTACCTCTGCCTTTAACTGTTTCAAATTTTTTTGCATGGTTCTCCGGTTTTTAGAAAACATTAATTGTTACAAGAGACAGAGATATCCATGGTTTCAAGCGATTGTCAATGAATTTTCCAGCAACGCGTATGATGACACAAAGCCGTTTAATCATAGCTGAATAACTTTGAAAACATTGCATCATTTTCGCCTGATGGCTCGTTTCATTTGAATAAAAAAATAACTTTGAAGAACATTTTGTGCGTAAAACAGGGATTGTTCCAATTGATATTGATTATATTAGAACTTACAATGCATAGAAACTGTATTGATAATATTATGTAACGGATTGTTTCAAAGAATTCGGATCAAATAAATTGATTACGTGTTAAATGATACTTCAAGATAATTTGTTAACAAAAAAATGCAAGAACAAATGTCATTAAATTTGAAATTAAATTTTCAAGTGGTCATGAAAAAATAAATATATATATATATATATATATATATATATATATATATATATATATATATATATATATATGTGTGTGTGTGTGGTGGGTGGGTGTGGGTGAAGGCGTGTGTGAGTGTATGCTAAATAATTGAATACATAATACAATGAATTAAAATAAATATGAAGAAATAAAATAAGAGAAATCATCAAGGTTTTTAAAATTTTAGCTACATGAAGTACAATTTAACTTATTCATATAGAAAAACTTAGTTTCTCTTTAAATTATGGGATACAAGAATTATTTTAAAATTGTATTAAGAAAACTTTGCTAAATTATACTATAGAGACAGGAGACGTTTTGTGATAAGTTTTATATTTTTTAAACATCTTATTTTAAGAATTTTTAAAATTATTGCAAATAATTAAAATAAATGTAATTATTATAAAAATCACTATTAAAATTTGAGGAAATACAATTATTTCTCAAGGAAATATATTAAATTCTTTAAGCAAATATAAACATTTTAATTCTTTTAGATTCCAAAATTTGTGATAAACATTAAAAAATAAAATCTTTACAAAGATTAAAAGATACCATTTTTTGACCCGGACGTGATTTGAACACGCAACCTTCTGATCTGGAGTCAG
>JAPDSC010078808.1:0-24357 GCA_026290005.1 Latrodectus geometricus | reverse complement strand
CACGCAACCTTCTGATCTGGAGTCAGACGCGCTACCGTTGCGCCACCAGGCCACAATAGCTTGTCGTCAATAATAGTAATAAATAAAAGTTTAAGAAAATTTTTTAACAAATTCATTTTTAATTGTTCATTTATTGATAAATATATTGAGAACAATATTTTTTGTCCATTTTAGGAAGTTATTTTTTCACACATTTTTCTGTATATTTTTTCTTTTGTCTGATTAGAAATTGATAATAATAAGAATTTTGAAATATTTTTTACTAAGTCTTACATCATACAAATATTTTATAATGCAATCATGGATTACAATACACTTTCAATTACATTATTTTTGAATCCACATTGAATAGTATACAATTTTTTTATTCTTTACCTTAAAAAATTTTTAGGATCATTTCGAGATTTTAGTAACGCTTATAATAAACATTTTTTTGAATATATTAAATTATTATCAAATGTTATTGAAAATTATAAAAATATTGTGAACATTAGGAATTCTATTAAAAATATTATGAGTATTAGTGAAAATACAGTTTACTTTATATAGGTATATAATACTTTCGCTTCTAATTTTTGAAAATCTTAAATTAAATTCCTTAGTACATAATAAATACTGATAAAATTCTTATATTTAAAGTTAATAAGACTTTGACCCTCTGATGTGACTCGAACACACAACCTTTCATTCCGGAGCCAGAAGATGCGGCATCAGGTTCTGTAAATATTTAACTAATTATAAATTATTCATCAATATTTGTTAGTTTCAAGAGTATTGTATTGTTAATGGAACCTTTTCAAATTCATAGATATATTTGACACATTTTGGAAATTTAATAATGTTCTGAGTAAAATTACAATTTGTTAAAAATGTCCACTCGCATACGGAAACGGTAACCCGAGACCTATATTTAAAAATGAAAATGTTTTATTTATTTATTTTTTAAGTTGTATGAAGAATTTCTCAAAAAATAAAACTGCTAGAAACTATAAAAGTATAACACACACGTGACGAAATTTTAAAGAATAATAATAGTATCATGCATCTCCAACAGATGGCGCTAGATTATTTTCCTCGTGTTTCTTGTAATCCAGTGTATTTATGTGTGACGTATTTTTACTTACCCTTAAATGTTATTTTTTCTTCACTTCCGATAATTATTAGGAGTAAGGGTGTTATACTTGTATATACTATATAAATATATAATCATTTAATTTTTTTTTGTTTAAAATTTTAGATTATGTTTGTATCTTTTATTTTAAAAAGAAAATTATGTTTAAAATATACTAATATATTTTTAAATAAAACGAAAATGTTTTGCATACTAATCAACGTTTGTCTTAAATTGAGAAGAAATGTGTCAGTTATGCCACACATTACACAAACAAATATTAACATATTGTTTGTGTAATGTGCCTACAAAGAAATATTAAATCTAGTGATTTATGCATTATTTGTTAGCGTTGTTAAATCTAGTGATTATGTTATCGCAGATGCAAATATAAGGATTGAGAAACAAATTTTAATCGAAAAAATTGAAGAATTCACACATAGTTAATCAAAGTTATTTATTTATATGATTTAACCATTTCCGACTGATCAAAGTTCTAAATTACATGCATACTTGTGTCAAAATAAACGCCCAACGTGGGGCTCGAACCCACGACCCCGAGATTAAGAGTCTCGTGCTCTACCGACTGAGCTAGCCGGGTAACGATAGGTAGTAAACTTAGTAAATTAATTCACATGTGTGACTAGGAGAAGATTTTAAAAATAAAATATTTTAATTTGCAAAAAAAGTCATTAAATTGATTAAATCCCGCATAAGATTAAAATAATCAAATTACATATACTGGAATTTTGCAAGTTTTTACATTGATTTAATTGAAAAATGTGTTGCCAATCACTATATCTTAAAACTGTAAAGAAATAATGAAGACATAAAATAAAAATATGAATAGTATTTTTATAAACAAAAATATTATATGTTAATACATACGCTTTTTTTTTTTTTTTTTTTTTTTTTATTTATAAATATTATATCTTTTTTGGTCCACAATCGGTAGCACATGTAAAATTATTTGGAAGAACAAATCATTTCACAAGTCGAATTTATCATTAAGTCGCAGTTTATTTAATTATTATTTTATCATTATTTTTCATTATTGATTATTATTCATAATTTGATCATTATTTTAATTTAATTACTGAAACATTTTTATTGCATGTGAATCTGCCACAAAATACGGAGAATTTTAATCTTTATAAATCTGTGATAGGGGTTATTATAAGAGATAAAATCATTTTACCATTCTCACTGTGTAACATTTTGAAAACAACGAAATTTACAATTATTTTTGTATTTTTTGAAAAAAAGCGTGAATATTTACGCTTTTCGCGATATGCCACTGATTCGAATTGCATTGAAAATCTGATAAAATAATTAAACTTTAATATTTTAAAATTTCATTGTATATTAATAATTGTTATTAATTTATTCAATTCGTTTATAGCTGTTTTATCTCATTAGGGGTGGTATATTTCGAAATGGGAAGTTTTCCTGCGCGCGCGAAAAGCTATGCATATACATTTTCCATTAAAACCGCTAAACAGGATTATTAATTTTTTATTTGTCGTGCAAAGATGCGACTACCAATGTCCTTCACCAATGTTGAAATGATGTTTATTAATAAGTAATACCGATTTTATTTTCTCTATTAATTCGTAAAAAAAGTTTCATTATTTATAAGAGAAGGAAATTCAATGCTTAATTTTGTAATTGCAAAAAGCCAGTTCTTAGATAAAGGGGGAATTCTTCTTTTAAATTCAGATTAAATATTTAATGGTTAAATGCTTTCTATTGATTAATTCCAATGCAAAAGTTATGTCGTCGGAAATATGTATGCTGCGTTTATTATATATTACCAGCTATTAAAATTGCTACAGGAAAATGAAAACATATAAATAGTTATTAAAGTAAACAAAAAAATTAGTAAAAGAAACATTTTGATGAAATTAATTTAGGCTAATCATTTTAAATGATTAATTTGAATTCTTTTTCATGTGCATAATCTTTACATAATCTTTGCTTATCCAAATACATCGAAAGAAATTTTTCAATTTTCTAACACCACAACATTTTATTGTATCATAAGTAATCTGCATCAATATACTTTACTAGTAATTATAAAATTGGCAAATTAGGAATAAATAAAAATCTGTTCTTTTTAGACACTATAATTAGCATTTTTAATGTAGATTTAATTTACTTGAAACTGTAACCGTCAGCAAAAGTTAGTTTCGAAAATTCCCTGAAGATGGCTTGAACAACAATCTTAATGTACTTTAATCACAGACATGTGATTAAGGTCTGTGATTTTAATGTTCATGAACTTTACTTCACACAAATTATCTATGATTATATGAAATGAAAATGCTATGAATTTAAAGTAATTCTTTAATTTCATTTGTATTCAAAATTATGAAATTTGATTTGCAGTATATGTTAATCATTAAAATTATTAAACAACAATTTTATAATTGTTGTTTAATATTATAAAATTATTTATAATATTAAATAATTTTATAATTAATATTATAAATAATTTTAATTATAAAATGGAATACGCATAAGCCGCTTTTATTAAACCATTCAAGTTAAATTCTTAAATACACACAAATATATACAATTATGCATATTGATCTGAGTAGTCTATATACTTGATGAAATTTATCAGTTTAAAAGTTTGTATTTGAAGTTCTTTCGGAATTCTATAACGAATTTAACTATAAAGTTATTTATTTTCCGGAGTGAACCCTTTGAAATTATTTTCTTTCTTACTAATAGCGCTCTTGTCTTCGGTTCAGCAGTTCCTAGGTTTGAATCCTACCTTGTTGTTGTGATGTGGAGTCCAGTTTAATCTTATCTAGGTATAATAAACCCTCGTGTGCAAAAAATAAACTTTGAGTGATAAACAATCCAAACTTCTCTCTCACAAACAAAATTTTCCTGTGAACGTAAGTAAAATAATGTGGAAAATTTAATTAACCTAAAATAAATCAAATTTAAAGTAAAAATTCATAAATTTTAATGATACCTAAAATATTAAGTCAAGATGAAAACTTATAAATTTCTCCTTTTTATATCCAACTGTTTAAAAATTATCTAAAAAATCTTTAAAAAAATTGTAAAATAAAATAAATAAAAATTAGAAGCAATTACCAAAATAGTACTTCTTTGACCCGGACGTGATTTGAACACGCAACCTTCTGATCTGGAGTCAGACGCGCTACCGTTGCGCCACCGAGCCATGCTGTATTTTACACAATAACATATTTAGTTTAAATTACAACCTTTTAAATGCTAATCTAAATCTGTAATTAATAAAATCTGGAAGACAATTACTTAGATTATATTCCAGCATCTTATAATAATTTTCTTTTTGGGATTCTAAGTGAAAAGTCAAACTTGACATTAAGTCTGGCTTAAAAGTCGCTTTATTTTTTATGTTACCGGTTTAATATTATATCTAATTTGCAACAGTTTGAGATTAAAATGTTACAGCAAGAATGTTTAGGCGTTTAATTATAATAAATTAATAAAATGAAACAAAAATTTTTTATATATTATCAAAATCTAATGAAAATTAATTATTTTCATAAAAAATGGCATAATTACTAAATGAATTTAAACACTATATTAAAAATATTTATTATTATCAAAATATTAAAAATAAAAAATAAACCGATTATAAGAAATAAATGATTTATTCAAAATTCTATTTTGATAACTTCCATACATTGTGAGAGAATACATATTGCATAAGAAAATGATAAAATTATTTAAAAAATTATTAAACCAAAATGAATTAGATAATGCATAAATATATAACATAACAAATATAACTGCAACAATTTTTAAACATTAATAAAGGACAAATTCGAAATTTAAGAGGGTAATTAACTTAAAACAAGGCTTAAATTAATTTTGCGGTATCTATTAATTCAGAATACTTTAATTGATGTAAAACGTAAAAAAATTTATTTTGCTGCCTTTCCTATAAAATAATCATATTTTCATATTGAGAATCATGTTAATTCTGTATTGATAAAAGAAAGTGATTAATTATTCCACTTTCAAAAAATATGATATAAAATATGAAATAATATCACTTTCAAAATATATAAAAATCACTATTTATTTTCAATGATTTTTTTTTATCTTTAGCAACTATTCAACAATTTCAAGCTAAAATGCTCTTCGTGTGCGAAAAGTAAAGGAAGAAGCTCCGACCAAAGTCCAACAGAGGAAAATAGAAATGATTCCTTATAATAAACTACATAATTCAGTCATAATAAGTTTAATTGTTTTCTTTTTAGGTAGAATTTACGTTTTTATTTTCGTGAAATGAATTGATTGTATGCAATGGTAATTTGTTTATAATTTAAAACTGAAAATGATAGTATTGGTTCCCGAGCAAAATTATAATGATTTTAATTTGAATTTACATCAAATATCCTAGTATTATTTTTAATTTATTTTCGTGTTTCTAAATTCAAACAAAAAAATTTAATGTTTTTTAGAATTTAAGTTTAAAATTTGTTATATTTAAAAGTTGTTAAATTATATAATTTTTTAATGCACTTCTTATTTTATTTCTGTCATAGTAAAAATGTTATTAGATTTGAATATGAAAAAACAATGAAATTTTATAAGGGAATTATATCTAGGAGACATTCAAAATAAAGTGCATTAAAACAAATGCCGTTTTAACACATTTTATATATTGTTTTATTTTCAAGAATCACGAATTTAATTTAAAGAAAACATGAAATTTAGTATTACTAAACTGAGAGAGATCCAAAGTTCGACACAAAGTCATAGCTATATCAATTTTTCAGCAAAAATCACAATCGCCCAACGTGGGGCTCGAACCCACGACCCCGAGATTAAGAGTCTCGTGCTCTACCGACTGAGCTAGCCGGGCTGCTTCACTCATGGGGTAAATCATAAATTATAATAAATTAATTAATTTTTTACATTGATTTAATTGAAAATTATGTTGTCATTTACTACATTTTAAAATTGCAAAGAAATAATAGAGGTATAAATATAATAGAGGTATAAAATATTAAAATAACGGATGAATTTTTTTTTTTTTTTTTTTTTTTAACAAAAACGTTATATACTAATGCATACGGGATTTTTTTTATAAATATTATATATATATTTTTTTGGTTCACAATCGGTAGTGTGAAAGGATTTGTTCCCCCAAATAATTCTACAATTCGAATTTATCATTAAGTCGCAGTTTAAATATTTAACTAACATGTTTTGATCATTATTCTCATTTAATTGTAAGAAAACGTTTTTATATTGCATGTGAAATTGCCACAAAACATGGAGAAATTATCTTTATAAATCTAATATGGGTTATTATAAGGTATAAAATTATTTAATCATTCTCACAGTGTAACTTTTTGAAAATAATGATATTTACAATTTTTTTGTTTCGCAGTGATTTTGAGTGTGATTTTCCTTTTCGACTTCAATTTTTTAAGATTTTTACTGTATATTAACAATTTATTCATTTTGTTTTTAACTAATCTATACGTAAAATCTCATTAGGCTGCGTTATCTTTCCAAATGGAAAGTTTACTCGGATGGCTATGCATATATACATTCTTCATTGAAAACTACGCCCTACGCCTGCAAAACCTAAAAAAAATATAAAAAAAATACCCTATTTTTTCAGTAAAATAGTAAATATCGTAATTTTCGAAATAATCATTTTCCTCAAAAACTAGGTACATAAGGAATGTTTCTCCTTACGAGCATAATTCTGGAAACGTATTATTCTAGTTAAGCAAAGTTCTACTGTATTTAATTGTCTCAAAAATTTTAATTACAATGATTAAATTTTTAGTGGTAGCTAAGTTCTCATTTCACTTACATAAATTTAAAAAAGAATAAATGTAAAATTCAACTCTATGAAGAATCATCAAAATTTACTAAAAAAGTTCGAATATTGTTTGTACTCAAATAGAAAAAAAGTTTACATATTATTCAAATAATTCACTAAACGATAAAGTTTTGGATAAAGAAAAGTTTCTTGCAAAATATTTACCACTTTCAATGATGATTTAATATACGTGAAACTGTAACCGTCAGCAAAAGTTAGTTTCGAATATTCCCTGAAGATGGCGTGAACAACAATCTTAATGTATTTTGATGTTTATGAACTTTACCTCGTACAAATTACCTATGATAATGAAATGAAAATGCTATGAATTAAAGGTAATTCTGTAATTTCATTTGTATTTAAAATTATGAAATTTGATCTTGCTTTAGGTTATGTTAATCATTAAAATTATTAAACAATAATTTTATAATTGTGTGGAATACGCATAAACCATTTTTTTAAAACCATTCAAGTCAAATGATTAAATATACACAAAGATATACAATAATGCAAATTGATGTGACGATTCTATAGACTTGTGATGAAATTTGTCAATTTCAAAATTCACTTTTGAAATTCTTTCGAAATTTTATAAAGAATTTAACTATAAAGTTATTTATTTTCCGTAGTGAGTCCTTTGAAATTACTCTCTCTCACACTCATAGCACTTTTGCCTTCTATTCAATAGTTCGTGGGTTCGAATCCCACCTTGGGTTTGGATATTTGTTAGGGATTGGACTCCACTTAAACCTTAGGTCTAGGTTCAATTAGCCTCGTGTGGGAAAAATGAACGTTAAGTGATAAACAATCCAAATTCTCTCTCACACACCCACAAATATTCCTGTGAAAGTAAGCAAAATAATATGGAAAATTTAATTAACCTAAAATAAATCGAATTTAAGATAAGAATTCATAAATTTTATTAATACATAAAAATTAAGTTGATTATGATTTTCTTCTCTTTATATCCAACTGTTTAAAAATTGTCTAAAAAATCTTAAGAAAAATTATAGAATAAAATAAATAAAAATAATATTAGAATTATCCAAATTTAAGGCAAAAATTCAAATATATTAATGATACTTAAAATATTAAGTTAAGGTGAAAATTTATATTTTTCTTCTTTTTATACCCAGCTGTTTAAAAATTATCTAAATAATCTTAAGAAAAATTACAGAATAAAATAAATAAAAATAAGAAACAATTCCCAAAATAGTACAATTTTGACCCGGACGTGATTTGAACACGCAACCTTCTGATCTGGAGTCAGACGCGCTACCGTTGCGCCACCGAGCCATGCCTTAACTAATACAATAACATATTTAATTCAAATTACAACCTTTTAAATGCTAATATAAATCTGTAATTAATAAAATCTTGTAGACATTACTTATATAGATTACATTCCAGCATGTTACAATAATTTTCTTTATTTAATTCTAAGCGAAAAGTCAAATTTGATATTAAGTCTGGCTTAATAAAAGTCACTTTACTTTTTATGCTACCACACATTAATATTATATCTAATTTGCAATAATTTGACATTAAAATGTTACAGAGCTAGAATATTTAAATGAAAAAGATGAAATTTTGTGCTCGAACCCACAACCCCAATATTAAGAGTCTCGTGCTCTACCGACTAAGCTAGCCGGGCCACGATACAAAGGTATTTCGTTAAAATTTTCTTTATTTAAATTAATTATAAATTAATGATTTATTTAAAATATTTCAGTAAATAAAATATTATACACTTCCAGTTACATAAGAAAAATTTCAAATTCTCTATATCTTCATTTATTTATTTTTTTATAGATATCGCTATTTTTATAATTTATTCTTACATTATTTTTCTATTTACTAATATGCGTTAAAATTTGATTAAGGCAATAATGACATAATTATTTTTAATAGCTTTTCAATTAATTTATCTTTAGCAAAACTTCAGTTCTAAGATTGTTTTTCATTTAATTTGTTTAAAAAAATTAATTGTGCAAAATGAAATTCATTCTTACATAAATTTAGCAATCAAATGAAATGAGATATTGAATATCCAAAATGAAAATTTGATACTACTAGTTCATCAGCTTTGGATTTCTAATAGAACATTATAATTAACTTTATTGATTGAAATAGTCGGTTGGTAATTTAATTAAATAATTTAAAAATAATGGGGGGAAAAATCAAGATTTGGAGAATTATTTTATAATGAAATAAAATCCCTTTTCCTAATCACAGAATATCAATAAAATTATTTTGAAAAAAATGAAAAGATCTATTCACTTAAGTCTAATTAACATAATTGGAATTTTATTTTTCATTTTTATCGTATAAACAAAATGGATGTTTTTTGAATTTCCGAAGAAATCTGTAGTAGTGTTATGCATCGTCAATAGATGGCGCCAGTAATATTTTAAATTGTAATTCAAAGTGTTACAATCGTAAATCAAATATAATATGTTATTTAAAAATTGTTCTGCTTACATTACAATATTTAAATTCAATGATGTTTTCAGGCATACAATGACGATTTTTGAATACAATAGCAAAAAAACACATTTCTTAATTTGGTTTATATATGCGGAAAAAGCAGTTACACAATCTACATATTATTCAGTTTATCAATAAAAAAGTTATTTTTAAAATTTAATTGCAAATTAAAACATAAAACATCGTTGACAAAGTTATATCTTAATATTTACGATGCAAATGTATTTCTTACGCAATCTTTTATTTACTCTTCAAAATACTAAAAAAAAAATTTTTTTTTTTTAAATCAATTTAAAGCTTTTGTTGAACAGTTTCAGGCGGAAAATCTCATAAAGAGAATTATCATTGTTAAAGAATCCAGATGAATAGATAAAATAATAGATAACAGTTAATAGTTAACGGATAACAGTTAATAAATAACAGTTAAAAGAACAATTAATAGACAAGTGTATCTACATTTATCTATTAACTTCACATTATTCTAGCCATTTAAATTGTAAAAATTTATACTATTTTGCTTTTAGCAGTATCATTTTTTCTCATTTTAATCGCAACAAAAAATTCCATTTTCTCTGGGTTCATTATTTTAAGACTGAAACTCAATATTCTCAAATGTATACAAAAATGTAACATTTTGCAAGTAATTTTGACCTCTTTTCAAAATGACAATTCATACATTCGTTGCTAGTTAAAAAAATTCTGAAATATTACATTCATTATTAATTAAAAAAGTTCTGAAAAAGTTTTGAAAGTGACTTTTTCAAAGCTTTGTCAAATAAAAACAAAAATTGAATATTTTGAGACTTTTTTAAAAATAATTTTTGTGAATAATATTTCATAAAAAAATTTAAAAAAATAAAAAAAAACAATATTTCAAAAATAATTTAAAACAATATTTCATTAAATAATTAATATACTCAATTGAAATTCAATAGAGATAATGGTTTTTAGGGAAAAATAAATATTCTTTTATTTAAATAAGTTTCGAGCAATTCTGTACTTCTAAAGAAAACGCAGTGTATTATTATTTTTTTTTTTTTTCATGACAATTTGTCTTTTCACTATTACGATCATTTTCAAAATCCATATTTTTAGTTTCTTCATATGTTCCAACATCAAATAAATAAATAAATAATAAAATAATAATTCTTACCTTCTACAATTTATATAAAAATTTGATATCTACCATCTTTATTGTAAGTTTAATTTCCTTGATTCTGATACCTCCTCGTTTTGGTGCTCTTCCACTGAACCGAATCGTGACGCTTGTGAAATTCTGCAAACCTTCTGAATAGAATAACATGAGATAAATCTTCGTGTCTAAATACTAATTGTAAATATCTAAAGCATTCTTCTTGGTTTCATTTCACTTTAAAAACAAAGAAAATCAAGTACGATAATGTCCACGCGTCAACTTCCTTTTTTCTTTGTTTAAGATTTATTCTATGCTAAACAACATTTTAAGTTGGCAACAAGATACTATAAAAAAATCGTTTGCTAGCATAAAATATGTTAATCATATTTTGAAATCTAACTAACTGTTATTCGAATACTTTTTTTGAATATTTTTCGTCTGCACATATAAAAAACGATTCAGATTAATCTTCATTTTTTTGATAAATATTTCTCATTTTATTCTGAAATCTCCAAGTTTTGGGAGTGGTGAAGCAGACACAGAGTATGAAGAATATAAATGTTTAAATTTTGAAAACGATGGTCTGATACCAATTGCAATATTTATTTTTATTTGCCAAAGTTTTACAAATAAACTTTTAAGTAAGTGGAATTTAAAGTGTGATTTTTTTTTTTTTTTTTTTAAATCCATTTGAAGAGAGAAAGAAAGCGAAATTATTTAATTCTTTTCCATTGTAGCCATGGATAATCTGAATTTCCATTTTTCAGCCATTATTTTTTTATTATCTCTCTTTTACAGTAAGCCCCTGATAATCTGCAAAATTACGAAGGGAACACATAAATCAACACAAATATACATTTGAATATTTTATACACTCATTATCTAAAATGAATGCTCTTACTCGAAGAAAAATAAAATTGTCCATTCTCTGTTTACAAATTTGTGGAGTTGTTCTTTATAAAAATAATAAAGAAGCAACTGTTTTTTTTTTTTTTTAATTTTTTTATTAAATTTTTTAACTATAAAGTGGTTATTTTCTTTCGTTACAGTTGAGATCATGTATACGTCACTTTATTTTACTTATAATTGGTCTGTGAGTTAAGCAAATAATCGTTTTCACCAATAAAGTTGAATATACAATTTGTCCACCCATCAAAAACAAGTCAATTTATCAGTGGGATGAGCTCTTCAGTGATCAGTTGGAAAATAAATGTTGACCAATATCTTAGTGGGATTGGTTATTTTATATATTATTGGAGATTTGTGTCTCTTGATACCGCTATTAAAAATCAATACTTATTAATCATGAAGTAAAGATAAATTTATTTCATGTAGCATATGAAGCGCATTAAATATTAATATTTGATTGTTTATACATAATAAATAAATCATAACATCCACTTTATGGTTAAATAAAATCGGCAAGGACGATTTTTTTTTCTATTTTTTATTATTTAGACATCACCGATAACATTACAAAACATATAATCTATTTGCCAATAATTAAATTTCAAGAGCTAATTGTTATTATATATAAAAATTTTATATCTTAAGCTGATTAATAACTATATAACTCTTAATAATGCTTGATGAATGAAAAAGTTCCAATTACATTAAAATGCCGGCTTTATCATACTCCTATTTACAGAAATATTTCTTTCATAACAAGGAATTCAGATGAATGAATTGCTAATTTTTACTTAACGTAAATTTATTAAGTTGTCAAGTGCGAAAAAGTTGGCTTATGAGAATTGTAATTATTGACGTTAGTTGCAGCAGAAAGAAACCTTTATTTTTTCCAATTCCTTTGCTTTAAAATCCCAGTGTGATTCGCATTCTGCTGACACTGTTGCTTAGGTGTGGCCCCTGGACTGCTGATTAGGCAGATGGTGCAGTGTCTCCTGGGAGGTGAATCAACTGCATTCATACAGCGACATACGCACAGGGAATTCATATTGAGTCACGTGATACTTTAGATTTTTGAACACCTTGTTAGTTAACTTGACTCACAGGGTCAACAGAATATTTAAGTGCTCCAATGTTATATTTTATTGAAGATAAGTAGTTTAAACACGTCAGTTTGTGATTTAGAAATATAAAGCTCTCCCTCTCTATAAATGCTATTTTTACATTATATATACATATACATACATACATACATATATGCATACATACAAACACACACACATATATATATATATGCTATTTTTTAAATGTATTTATTTACCTAGTTTTCTTCAAAACGATGATTTGCAAAAGGAAATGGGAAATGTAATCCCACGAATAGGTCAACAAGAAACGAATCAAATGAGGTGATACACGCCTACTATTGAAGACAGGACTTCTTTTATTTATGCTTCAATGCAATTATTATCGGCAGCATATTGGGAAAAGCGTAAACGCATACGCTGCAATGAATTCATTGACAATACTTTTTTAAAAATCGAAATAAAGTTGTTTTTTTTTTCAAATTACTCAGTGCAAATGTTGGAAAAGGGGCATACAATGTTGTGCATAGTTTTTTCTACTCGCAGCAATGGCGCATAAATGACAATTTTAGAGGAATAAAATAACCACGCACTCTTTCGTTTTGAAGGGTGTTGCATCACCTGAATTAATTTATCCAGAAACTAACACTTTAATATAAATAACATTCTACTTTGTCAGTAGTTCTCAATTTGACCCTATACAAAAATTCATCTGACAAGTTGAATAAGGATTCCATTTATATAGACAAAGTAATAAAAGTAAATATTTTTTTTTATCACACATTATCATTGCAGCAATTGTAAATTAATAATTATTATTAATTTATAATTGCTGAAGCGTTTTTGCACAAAGTTGAATCACAACTATGGATGTAAAAGTCAGTTTCTAAGATAGATTGTGACGTAGATGACAATTATTTTGCAACTTTAATATATTAATTATGATACATTAATTCTTAAATGTGATTAAATTGTAAACATTGTAATCAAAATTTAAAAATGTGAAACAGTTATTATTTAAAGTTACTTGAAACTAATAATTTTCCCTAAATTTCTTTAAATAGTTTCCAACTCAAACTCGGACCAAGTTTTTCAGACAAACAGATTGAAAATTTTATTTATATAGATGAATAGTATTTTCTGATGCTAAAAATATAAAAAAATCTTGGAAGAAAAAATTCTATTGTTTATTGTAAAGTAATCAGGCAGGATTCTATATGAAAATTAAAAATTACGATTCATTTTAATTATATCCATATCAGAGTTGGATTATTAAATAGAGCGTCGAGTTAATACTTTAACTATAGTATCTTAAGCATTATTTATACAGTTATTACAATTAAGATAGCAAAAAAGATTATGATGATTTCAGCTTAGAGCCGTCTAGCTAAAAGCTGTGATTGTTGAAACGCATATATAGGGTTTATCATTCGTAACTTTTTTATTAACTGATCTCTCCTGGAGGATATTTTGTTTCAATAAACACAACAATTAAAAATCACGTGTTAAAAAATTGTCCAATCAGATTAAGGATTTCATATACATAGATGTTAAATAAAATTCTTTAGAAATTGATCAAATCAGTATAAAACAGTTACTTTTAGTGGAAAGAATTTGTTTTTGATGTATTACTTAAAATGTAATTATGATGTATTATTTAAAAGTGAATTTTATTGTTTATTAACTATGAACTACTTTTAAGAGACTGTAAGTATTCTAGCATAAGTTATTTTATTTGATCTTTATCCTTTATTAATACTTTATCTTAACGTAAATCCTTAGTTACTAATAATATTAGTTTGGGGAAAAAGAAATCCATTATTTTTACGCGAACTTTTTGTAACTTCTTTCAGATTCGCTTTGTAAAAAGGTTTAAAACAGTTTTCATGTAGATTTTTAGGTCTTGTGCGAAGCTACGACTGCTGACATGCTGTCAAGTTTGATAATTTTTGATATTTTATAGACATTCTCGACGATGTTGCATCCATGCGAGGAGCATCCTTAGCATTAAGAATACCCAAACGGAATCGACGAAACCAAAATTGTACGTAACTGGTTATTACAGTCTTATATAGAACGATAAGCACCTTTCACAATTTTAGCCACCTGGTGAGCATTTTCGCCATTATAAAAGAAAAACTAAAATGTATCGAATTTTCTGTTTGTTGTCGTCTACTTTTAAAACCTTGTACTCATAACTGAATTATTCAAACAAAAAACCGCAAGAGAATATTTTAGTGTCAAATGTCACCTTTCTAATGACCATAAATTTGAAATTGTTTGATTGATACCTCATGAGATAGCTATCACTACAGACGTCAACCGAAAAAATAATGGATTACTTTTTCCCCAACCTAATATGTAAATTTGATATGAAACCATGCGTTTGATTCTAATGTTATGTTTACGAATAATAATCTTATTTATAAAAGTATTAAAAACATTTTAATTTAAATTTCTGTGTTTCTAAAATATGTTTTAAATAAATGAAAATATTAGTAAAATTTTTAAAAATTTCTCATATGACCCGGACGTGATTTGAACACGCAACCTTCTGATCTGGAGTCAGACGCGCTACCGTTGCGCCACCGAGCCACAGACGCCAATTCTTTCTTTCATTATTAACGCTACAAAATATTGAAATTGTAAATACTTCATTTCAAAAGGACCGATATTAATTCATAAACAATTGATTATCAGTTTAATAATTTCAACTTTAATTAGTAACATATTATAAAACGTTTTCCAAAAGTTTAATCAAAATTACGACCAGTAAAATGAGAAATGAGTTTCTTTTTTTCAGCTACGTTGTATTTTTCATTAACAATAGGCTTTTTTTTTTCAATTTTTTCACTTAATTTAAAAAAAATTATTAATTATATTTATTTTCAGTGGATTGCTTTCTGTAAATTAATTACATCCTCGAATTTCGAGAGAAAGAGCTTTGGTGAACAGAATGATGATAAATTAGTTTTTATAAGTGTAAAAATTGTTTTAATGCAAATTTACGAGTCAGTTACTTCGTATTTATAAGATAATTTTACGATAAAAATGGATTAATATAAATTTGAATAAATTCATTTATATCATTATTGTTAACTAAAATTAATTTTATATCTCTTTTAAATTAATTTCAATTAATCATAGATCAAATACTTACTATAGATATTAAAAAACTTGAATTTTAAAGGCTGATGATTTATTTATAAAAATTTTCAAGGTTTTTCTAAAATATTTAAAAGTAAAATTTCTTTAAATAAAATATTTAAAAACAAAGATAGATTCCTTCACATTCAATTATATTTAAAAAATATAATTTTATGTAAAATCTATTTCTTGGTCTTTCAATTATGATTTTAATAATAATAAATAAAGATAAAATTTTATTCAAAGGATTTAGATATAGATTTTAAAGTTGATATTCAACGAAAAATTATTTGTTATATAGACTCGGACATTCACTAATTTATGCACTTCTTAAATAATAATAATAATAATAAAAACTATAGCAATACAAGATATTTTAATTCCAACGTTGACTACAAATTTCAATTTTACGTTCTTTTATTCTAGTTGAAAACATTGGGAGTATAAATTATATTTTTATTATATATTTAATGATTATATATTAAGTAAAATAAATAATTATTTAAAAAAAAAGTTACTAAAGCATATAAAAAAGTTTTTTTTTCAGCATTTCAAAAGCTATATTTTGCAGAAATTAGAATAATCTGTGAAAATATAAATATTCATTGATATAAAATATTTTTCATAAGATTAAATGTAAACACTTGACCCGGACGTGATTTGAACACGCAACCTTCTGATCTGGAGTCAGACGCGCTACCGTTGCGCCACCGAGTCACAACAGATTCCGCAAGTTCATTTTGATAAATCAATAACTAAATCTCCTCAACTTACAGTTTTGCATAAATTTTAAACCCCTCTGGGAATTTTAAAATTGAAATCTAATGATATAAAAGTTTAAAAATTAAAAGAGCATACTTGTTTTCAAGTTTTGAAACATAATAATAATTTTATTGCATAAATGGTTTAAAACTATATCAGGAATACTGATTCGTTGAATACTTTTCAAAATCTCAGTTGAAATAAAAATCAATGACTCTAAAATCAAAACGTTAATAATTATATTTTTTCCGGACAAAGTTATGAAGTGAAAATATCCTTTTAATTTGTTTTTCAAAGTCTCTAAATGCAGTTGGATTTTCATAGAAGCAATTGGCAATTGTAATTTTGATTAGCAATTGGCATTTCTAAAACGCCTTGGCTAATAATTTTGTGAAAACTAATAAAACTCATGTCCCATTTTGGGGAATATTTTCATTGAAAAAAAAAAAATAAAAATAAAAATATGAAACATTCTCCAGTTTGGTAAATCTCTTGCTAACTGCTAAAAATAAACATCGCCAATTCTTAAACTTAAATCTGAATTTTATTTTGTTTTCTTTTCAAATAATTTAGTTACATCTAGAGTATTTTTGAAAATTTTTTAAAAGTTTGTGTTCATTAAACGTTTTTATTTGCATATGAAAATCTGAAAAAATTTAATTTCCGCCTCACATTTAAGGGAGATGGAAATCTTGCTTATAAAGCAAGATAACAAATTTTGTTTACAAAAATCATCTTTTTTTTTTCAAAAAATTTGAGATATTGAATTAAAAAATATAGGGAAAATGTATAATTAGTTCTGTAGTTTATAAAAATTAAAAAACTATTTTTATGTGTATAATAAGTGCATTTAATTAAGATAGTTTTTTCATTTAATTCACAAGATTATAATTTAACTTTTTCTGAGATTTAATTGTATTCCTTTTTTTGAATTGTTATATTAAGTAAAAGAAAATATATTTGTTCTCTCAAAAATTTTTAATTGTGTACATGTATAACCATGCATTTATGTTTGTATGTATATGTACAAAATTTTACAAAGCTTAAACAACAAAGTAAAAATTTGTTAAATAGCAAATTTTTACTTTTTGTTAATCCATTGGGTTAATAAATCATAATCACATTATGATATTAATAAATTATCCATCATTAATGCTATTACTTTTTAGAAGAATATAAAAAATCAATTTAAAAATCTCTAATAATGAGAAATAAAAACAGACAATAAAAAACATGAAAATGTATGACACTTATAAAACTATTCCAAAAATATTTTAAAAAATTTGACTTTTTTTATTCATTTTGTTTCAATGACATTTATTTATTCTTTTAAATGGAATCCGTTTTTTCCCATTAAAAGAACAAATAAGTTTCCACATTGTATTATTATATTATGCAGTGATATTTATATTATACACGTATTTTAATTGGCTAAGATGGAAAATAAATGCAAATTTCATTTATTTGAATCACTTGATTAAAATGGAAAAAGCTTTTAAATATATTGAATTATTACTTTATTTTCACAGAGAAAGCAACATACTTAAATGCACTTGTGAAAGTATGAATTTTGTCAGTTTTTTTTAGAAAATTATTAGAAATTTTCTAATTTTTTTTTTAAAAATTAAACAGTGATTTTGAAATTTGTTTCCTTATCATTGCTTTTTGGCATGTTATTAAGTTACTTATGTCCATAAACTCAGTTTAGCACCTAGTTAAAATTTTTATTTCAAATTAACTATGAGAATAGAGTATTGTTAGTCCACATAAATTCAAAACGTTTCTGGTGTTGTAAGTAGTTTAAATTATATGACGGACTTCGTGTATATTTTTTATTAATTTTATTATAAAACAATAACAAGTAAAAATAGCAAATAACAAGTAAGTATATAAGTAATAAGCTGACAGTCAGTCAAGCTCCATTCTCCTCAGTGGTCAGAGGCTGAATAGTCTCGTCTACATAGAGGGCGCTGTTCTTCGGGTTTCTACGTTTGCGCCAACATCCCACCCAACATTGCCTTGCAAATAATTCTATACAAGGTGGTTACAGTATATAATAATATACCTTTTGAGAAGTTTAGTAAATAAAAGAAAGAACAAAAATATTTCCACGTGAGAATATTGTTAACATACAAATCTGTAAAGCAATCAATTTTAATAAAACAATTTTATGCATCAATAGGTAACGGGCACAGTTTAGAAACACTTCTCTTAAATGTACCAGATTGCATTTTCACATCAGCTACCCTTACCTTCCCATCCTTTCCAGGGTATTTTTGAACTATTCTACCCATATACCACACACATTTATTTGTTGGCATATTCTCTTCTTTAACTAGAACCATACCTCCTAATTTATTATTTTCCTTTTCAAAAATCCATTTAATCGTTGTTGCAAATTATTTAAATTACTAAGACTCCAGTGTTTCCAAATTGATTTCTTTGGCTTTACAGTACTTTCAAATCTATTTAGATGGGTTTCATTTGTATTTAAATAAATCGGCTCAACTAGTGCTGTAATAAGTCGACCAATAAGAAAAAGAGCTGGTGTCAGAACACCTAGTTCATCGATATCTGTAGAAAGGTGAGTCAAAAACGTGAGATTAGCTTTCCTTCTACCTGCATCATAATTGTAAGTAATTTTTCATTGGTATTGTTAGCTTTACTTGCTACAATCTTAAAATGGTATTTAAAACTTTTTACAGCCCCTTCTCATAGGCCTCCAAAATTAGGAGCTCTCTGTGGAAGTTGCTTCCATTCAATTCCTTCTTTACATAAATATTTGTTCACGCTTTCGTGTACCTCAAATAGGATATACCATTTTTAATTTCTTTACTTGCTCCAACGAAATTAGAAGCATTGTCCGAAATGATTAAAGAGCATTTTCCTCTACGATAAATAAATCGTTTTAAAAAGAAATCATTGATTCTGATGTCAGGTCTGTGGCTGTTTCCAAATGTAATGCCTTAGTAAATAGGCAGACAAAGATGGAAATATAAGTTTTATGTAATGGCCCTTTTCTTTGACATTTATTTTTAATATAAAAGGGTCCACACAGATCGATTCCAACAGCATTAAAGGGATAGTCTCGTTTAATTCTTTGAGCAGGTAAATCCCCGATCAATTGCTCAGTCTGTTTAGGATTGCATTTAACACATATAATTCATTTGTGTACTATCATCCTACGCATATTTCTGCCATTTAGTGGCCAGTATTTTTGACGTATGTCATACAAGAGAGCCTGAGCACCAATATGTAAGTATTGTTTATGATAATATTAGGTTGGGGAAAAAGAAATCCATTATTTTTACGTGAACTTTATGTAACTTCTTTTGGATTCACTTTGTAAAAAGGTTTAAAACAGCTTTCATGTAGACTTTTAGGTCTTGCGCGTTGCGACTGCTGACATCGGTTAACTTCGATCATTTTTGATATTTTAAAGACATTTTCGACGATGCTGTGTCCACATGCGAGGTGCATCTCTAACATCAAAAATACCCGAACGGAATCGACGAAACAAAAATTGTACGTAACTGGTTGTTACAGTCTTATATAGGACGATAAACACCTTTCACAATTTTAGCCACCCGGCTATCTTTTTCGCCGTTACAAGAGAAAAACGAAAATGTATCGAATTTTCTGTTTGTTGTTTTCCATTTTTAAAACCTTGTACTCGTAACTGAATGAATCAAACAAAAAACCGCAAGAGGATATTTTAGTATCAAATGTCACCTTTCCAACGAGCATAAATCTGAAATTGTTTGATAGATACCTCACGAGATATCGATCGCTACAGACGTCAATCGAAAAAATAATGGATTACTTTTTCTTCAACCTAATATTTAATAATTAAAGATGTTAATTTATGTTTACAAAATAGCAATATGGGATACTTACTTGAGTTAGCTACTTTTGAATGTCGTAAACAACCTCCAACTTTAAGTAAACCCGATCATCTATGAAGGTATACAAGGAAACACATTTGCTTTTGTGGGATACCATACCAGTATTTTTCAAGGAATCGAATTCTAAAGCAAACTCTGAACTTTATAAATTTCTCATAAGAGATAATTCTTCTGTTTTAATTTCCTTAGATTTTAAAAAACCTGTAATTTTACATGGATATTTACAATTCTCAATAAATCTAAGAACAAAACTAAAAATACTTAATATAGTATAATAATTATTAACAACAGTTAACATATAAGAGAAAATTGTTTCGTGATTTTTTAAAGTTATGTTTAAGTTAGCATTATTGAGATTCTTAAGTTCAGTAACATAAAAAACATCTTCTTCATTTACAAAAAGTATTTCATCAATTTTTATATTATCAGTTGATTTTAAAAATTCTGGACCATTCCACCATAAAGAATTATTTAATAAAATTCCAATGTTACAACCTCGTGAAAGACAATCTGCAGGATTTTCCTTGCCCGGTCAAAATTTTTCCTTGCTACGGTTTATACAAAAAATGTAATTCATTTAACTATCATTTAAAGGGGTTCTTTCAGTTAAAATATAAAGATAACTATTGCATTTTTGATGTAAGAATTTGTAATCGTCTCACAGATTTTTCTGCTGGTTTTAAAATAGCAGCCAGATATGTGTTTCAGAAGAAATCGACAATTATAATAAAAACTTTTTTAGAAGAATTGGGTATATTTAAAGCAAAATCGATTGATATTTTTAAAAATTTTCTATTGTAAGTTAGATGATTGGGTATTAGATTATAGTACAGCAGTTACGGGAGAAATATTTACTTAATATTATATTTTATTCACATGTTCAATCGTCATTATGATAGTTTTTTATTTATATTTTATTAAACTTTCTAATATTACCACTCTTCTTCTTGTAATTTCACTATTCAGGTAAAATTTTACACAAAGATTAAAAATAAGTAACTTGCATTTTAATCAATTGCAGGTTGAAAGTAAATAATTTGTAGTCTTAAAATAAATTCTTTTTAGGAACCAAATTTTTGTGATTAATTGAAGTATTAAATAAATTTTTAAACTCATAAAAACAACGTAGCGGCACGTTGTCTTGTTTGTGTGCATTGAATTATTATAATGAATGACTTATATCGACATTTAATTTTATTTATCCAAAATGCTGTTTGATTTACTTCATTAATTTCGAAGAAATATTGTAAACTTTCCTTTCAAGTATAACTGTATCACTAGCCAATAAAAATACTCACTTAAAAATTATTTGATTGACAAATTTTAAAAATTTTTTAGAGTAAACTTTATAAAAATAAATCATTTCGTAAAATTTAAAAGTTGAATTTTAAAAATTCAAAAGATATTCAAGTTTTAGAAGAATTTGAGAAATAATAAAGCTAAACAATTTCATTAAGACAAAAAAGTGAAGACAAGCCCAAATTTTTGCAAAATGTAAATTAAATCTAAATAATAAAAGTCTTGAAAATTGAAAAATCGTAAAATTATTAATTACGTTAGCATAATAAAAAGGTGTTATTCATTTAATATTAAAGGCTTTTCAGAAAGTAGTACCTTAGAACGCTGTTAAAGGAAAAATAAATATAATAATTAAATGAAAAAAAAATTAAATAAGATAAGAATAACAGTAACAAGAAAATAAGAATAATTACAACATTTTATAAATTTAAAAAAAAAAAAAATACGAATGAAAAGAATTATATGGAAATATACACTCATACATATACAAATCATTTATTTTTTATTATGAAATTTTATATTATTTCTGAATTGTAAATGAATGAATAATATATATATATATATATACATATATATATTATTTATGCCAGAAAATTTGATTAATTATTACACAAATGAATTATTTGTAAAAATGTTGAGCTTATACATTTATATATATATTATTCGATAAGGAACAAAAAAAAAAAATGGAGTAAAAACTAATTACATATCCCACGGTGCGGGCAATTTTTTGACACTAAAAGCCCTTATTTCACACACCATCATTCATAAATTTCGAGCGATCGATGGATAGAAATGGAGCGGCAATTCGGCGAACTAATTGGCGACGTTTGGCTCCATTTACATGGCAACCCTGTCTCACCATCTGACTGTCAAAATTCACAATGTCTCCTCTACGGAAATGCTGATGACTGGGAAAGATCGTGAGCAGATTCGCAAATTTTAATTCCAAATCCAGCGAAATTTGCGACCTGTAAACACGAAAGTAAGTTTTTGTCGTAATTTTTCTCACTTCTCCTAAGTAACACCCCGGATAGGCGTCATCCGGCCAGTATGACCTACATTTTATGAAGAGCAGGTAGATGAATTGTGAGCCTATTGTTTACTCGTGATTCGTGTTTCACACCTACTCGCGCTTGTAACACTGTTTTCTATGCATACAATTCATATTTATTCTATATGAGAAAATATTTGCTTGATTTTAGTACACCACGTCGAAATGTTCTTTAAATTAATCGGAAACGGAAACCGTTTCCGATTAATTTAAAAGACATTTTGGAAATTCTTTCGGAACTTTATTTTGTAATTCTTTTTCTTAAATAAGATATTTGAGTTAAAAATATAACGTATTCAACATTTTATGAGAAAAACGTGCCTTTCTGAATTTTTTTCCTTCGAACTAGTTTTTTTTCAAAATAATTTTTTTTCCCTTAAATTAATTTTTATACGTTATGAGGTTAAAGTTTTAACTTGAAAGGGAGAACATAAATTTAGCATTTAGTAAATCACAATTTTTCACACATTTTCTTATTAGTGAATTTAAAAATAATCAATTAAAACTTTATGTTTATAAATTCAAATATCTTCATATGTATATAAATTTATATTATTATATTTTTATATTTATTCAGCAGTAGGCACATTTCCTTGAAAACTTTGTGTACAATCAATTACATTGTTTATAAAACAACTCGAGGTCTGCAGTCTACTATATATATATATATATATATATATATATATTCATATTTGCCAAAATTCGAATATTTTTTAAAAAAGGAATTTTTACATAACATCTCATACATATAAAATGTCAAGCAGTATAATTTAAGTAATGAAAAACAAAGTTCTTAGAATCAGACTTTTTTCCTTTTAAATATCTAGTTAGAAATTTTATGTTTCATACCAAAAATAAAATAAATAAATAAAACTAATGGAAAAATTAATAGAGATTATTTATTCAGGAAAATTCATTTAATTTATTAAAAATTGTAAATGAATTTTATATTTTTTTACGTTGCTATAAATGTTCTTTAGTGAGGAAAATAAAGTTTCAATTTTAAATTTTTGATTTTCTATTTGTCCATTGAGCTTTTGAAATAATAGAAATTCCTAAGTCGTGAGGCAATGATTTAATATAATTTTTGTATTCAATACTAGAAATGACTTCTGTAATTTAATGTAATGGTAGCAACTTTGATTCTAATATTGAAGTTTGTATTAAATTTATTTTTTATTGTTTCACTGTAGCTTTCTGAATTAGTCTAAGTGGGTCACTGATCTGTTGTTTGATATCATTATCAAAATCTTTTTTCACTTTTTATGTAACCCAATTTTTCCTCATATCTTTCCAAAAGTTTCTCTGTAAATAACATTTTATTAACTAGAAAATATTTTGATTTGTTTGTACAAATACTGAGGTCAATATTCAATTTTGTAATATAATCCATATTTTATGAATATTCTACTCCAATTTTTTGTTTGAATTTTTTTTAATTATTCAAAATAATTTAAGAATATTTAAATAATGCTTAATAAATAAATTTATATTCAATATGTATACACATTACTTAAATTTTTTTTCATCTTGAAAATGTTTTGCTTATAATTCTCTTTTTTTTATAAATTGTAATGTCTTGAAGAAACTATTACATAAATTGATATATATTTCAATG
>JAPDSC010078804.1:103332-124195 GCA_026290005.1 Latrodectus geometricus | reverse complement strand
CCTGGGTAACTCGGTTTTTCCTATTATCACCGAGTCTAACTACAACAAATTGGTGCCGTGACTATTTTTCAATTTTGATACCTAGGACATATATTTGGTACCGTGGCTCTTTTGCAATTTCAATACCTTGTACAATAATTTGATGTCGAGACTGTTGTTTTTAAACTTTGTACTTAGGAAATTATTTTGATACTGTGTGTTATTAAAATTAAATATTATAAAGCCGGTACTTTAAAAAAAAAAAAAAAAAAAAAAAAAAAAAATTTTTTTGTTTGTATTGTCCTTAAATTTGGTATCATTGAAGAAAATTTTGAAGGAAGAAATAATTGGAGTTAGAGAACTTTTAGAATAATTTTGAGAAACGAATTAAGAGTTAATAATTCTGAAATTATAAATGAATAAATTTTAAACGTAAAATATTGAATGCTTGGATAACTGTAATTTAAAAGTATTTTAAAAGATAGAATATATGGGTACAATATTCAACAAATATTATGAATATATATATGTATGAGACTGTTGAAGAGTATAATAAATATGTATATATAATGATACAAATTATAAATAATATTGATAAAAGTATTGGTTATACAATTGTTTGTTAAATATCTGTGAGTAACAATTCAAGTAAATATTTATTATTGTAGTAGTATATGCATATGTATAGTATACTTTAAAAAAAAAAAAAAAAAAAAAAAGTTACAATATTTAGATATTCAATATTATTGTAATTATTTGAATGATTAATATGCCTAGATATAGAGTTCAGAATTTAGATCCTAATCTCGATGATAATAGTACACATTCGCAAGCTAATATGGCAATGATTCAATTAATATCAAATTTCGAAGGTGATAAAGAATCGTGCGAATTTTGGTTTAACCAATTCGAAAGTGTAGCTTCATTGGCAAACTGGGGTGATTTTGAAAAAATTACAATTTTAAAATCCAAATTGATAGGCGCAGCGAAGAGATTTTTGATTGAAGATATTCAATTACAAAGAGAAAAAGATAATAACACTTAAAGTGCAATCTGAAATATCAGATACAGATGCATTATTTATATCGAGAGAAGTTAAATTACCGATTAGAGTAATGAATACTTTGGTAAGGTTAAAAGGAAATGAGATAAATGTTGTCGTAGAAAATTTGAGTGATGCTAAAGTAGCATTAAATAAAAGAATGGCTTTAGGACATGTGAACAAAGAAATAGATGTTATTGAAGTGCTAGAACAAGATATTCAGGGTAGATGTAATTTGATAAAAGCCAGTTCGGAAACATTAAACTTAAGGAAAGAAGAATTTAATATCAAAAATTTTAATCTTGACAATGTAAATGAAGAATGTAGGGAAAAACTTGTTACTTTACTGGTTGAATATTTTGATATTTTCTCAGTAAATTTACAAACATTAGGTGAGACTGATGCAATAAATATAAAAATTTCAGTATCCGATAATACTCCGCAACATTCTAAGCCATACCCAGTCCCATTTGCCTTGCAACCTGAATTAAAGAAACAACTTCAGGAATTACAAGAGGTCGGGATTATTGAAGAGACAGACAGCCTGTGGGCCGCACCAATTTTAATGGTCAAAAAGAAGAGTGGAGGTTATAGATTGGCATTAGATTTGAGGAAGTTGAATTCAGTTGTTGAATTACTACCCATTCCACTTCCAAAGATTTCTGATTTAGTAGATAAAATTTCAGGATACAAATACTACACTACATTAGATATGTCGAATGCGTTTTGGCAGTTAAGAGTTCCACCAGAAGAAAGGAAATATTTAGCATTTACATCTATTTTCGGAAATTACCAATATTCACGCCTAGTTTTCGGCTTGAAAAACAGTGGAGCTTATTTCACTAAGTTGATGAATGAGAAGGTGTTAAAAGGTTTAGATAATGAGGGAGTTTTTGCATATTTAGATGATATAATTGTGGTAGGAAATAATTTTGAAGAAATGCTAAAGAGAATCGAGTTAGTTTTCAAAAGACTTCGATTATTTAATCTAACTCTTTCTCCTACGAAATGTAAATTTTACAAATCTTCTATCAATTATTTAGGCTATAAAATATCGGCAGAGGGTATACAACCGATAGAGGAAAATATACAGAAAATTAATGATTTTCCAGTTCCTAGGACAATACGTCAATTAAGAAAATTTTTAGGTATATGTAACTATTACAGATCTTTTATTAAAAATTGTGCAGAAATTTTACAACCTTTAGAGGAACTGTTACAGAGAGGAAAAAAGTTTAAATTTTCAAAATCTTGTGAAACTTCTTTTACAAAAATAAAAGAAATATTTTTATCTAGCCCTTTTATGATTCAGCCAAGGAAAAACAAAATTTTCTTTTTGAACACGGACGCGTCAAAGACCGCTATTAGTGCTATCTTATGCCAAGAAATAGAGGGAATATTAAGGCCTGTTCGTTATTTTTCACGTCGATTAAGTAAAGCGGAAATGAAGTATGAGAGCTCAAAAATGGAACTTTTAGCAATTATAGAGGGAACAAAACAATTTAAAGATTATTTGTATGGACGCAAATTTATCATTTTGTCTGACCATAAGCCTCTGAAATATTTCTTTAAACTAGAGAACCCCGCTCCTATCATTGCACGTTGGCTACTGTTCTTATCAGAATATGAATATGAATTCAGGCACATTCCAGGAGAAAGGAATTTATTGGCAGATTATTATTCGAGGGTAACAAATGAAGAAGTAAACAAAAATAGCAATATTAAAAAAATCACAGGAGTAAAGGATTCCCGTGAAACAAATTCAGAGCTGAAATATAGTGAAGCATCACGAAAGAAGGGGGGATGTCAGGCAGCGGTTGGTCAAGCGGACCCCTTTTCGAGACAGGCGCCGGACATCACCGCACCAGCCAATCAACACCGAACAGAGAGCGTGTCGAGGGAGAAATTTGTGTCGAACATAAGGAATGAGCAAGTGATGGATTTGAAACAATTAAGTTTAGCAAATATTAGAGAAAAAGCGAAAGATGATGTAGAGATAAGTCGAATTACTGAAGGTTTAAATAGAGGTAAACTACCATTTAAACAGGAAATAAGTCGGTTTTATATAGACAAATCAACAGGTATACTTATGCATTTAGGGAAAATAAAAGGTAAAAAGGAATTACAACCCCAAATTATATTACCGAAAAGTTTACAGAAGTACGCCATTCAGACTTCCCATATGACTCATTTAGGAGCTGATAAAACTTATCAGGGCGTAATTAGTAAGTATTGGTGGCGAGGAATGTACGCACATGTCCGAAATTATGTGAATTCGTGTGAAACATGTGGAAAAGTTAAGCCAAACAGACAAAAGAAAAGAGAATTCGGGAATGTACCTATTCCAAATGAACCAGGCGAAATTTTAAGTGTAGATATTTGTGGACGTTTTGCGACAGGACACTATGTAATTAGTTGTATAGATAATTTTTCTCGGAGAATCGAACTATTTCCAGTAACGAATATAAAAACGGAAACAATAGTTCGAAAATTATTAAAATATATGTCCGCTTATGGTAAGGTCAAGTTTATATTTTCAGATAGAGGTGGCCAATTTACGGCAGAAATGCATAGAGAATTAAATCGACAGTTAAAGATTAGAAATTTATTTACTACTCCATATCATCCCGCTGCAAACGGTAAGGTGGAGCGAATTCATGGATCTCTTAAGAATACGTTACAGTCATTAGGCAATGAAATAGATTTTGAATTAGCGGTGAATTTACACGCTGCATTTTATAATAATTGTATACATCCAGCTACTGGATTTACTCCAAATCAGCTATTTTTCGGGAGAGATCTCAAGTTGCTAACGGATAATTGGGAAATAAACCCCCAGGCACAAAAATTTCTGAGTTATAATACATTTTATGAAAAAACTGTTCAAACATTTAATACATTTCAGAAAGAGGCTAAGGAAAATCTAATTAAAGCACAAACAACACAAAATTTAATACAAAAAAAGAAAGCGTGTTCTTCTAAGGTGAAAATAGGGGACATGGTATTTTTAGATGAATCGACACGTTTCCGTCGTCGTTTTACAGGACCTTTTCAGGTCATAAAGATTAATTCACCAAATGTGGTGACTATTGAATCAAGGTTTTCCCCAAGTATTTATACTAGAAAAGTAAATACAGCTCGACTGAAAATAATGAGCGAACGACGCTCACATTTATGCTAAGCATGAGTAAATACTTTTGCCCTACCGGAGGACAAAAGCGTCGGAAAAGGGTCAGTCCCTCTTAGCGGGAAGAAGGAACAATGGCGACGGGGTGAATACATGTCATGATGGAGAGGTCATGAACATAGGACACAATGAACAAAATTTATATAAGCCCTAAATTTACAATGGCAAAAGGATGTTAGAGAATTTAAGAAAAGGAAAGGAATAAATGGGTATACCTACATAAAGCCTGAAAAGAAAAAAGTTAATTTTTACTTTACCTCTGTTACACAGGCGAAACGGCGATTCTGACAGGGTGTTTCCAACAACAAAAAAGGAAATGGCTAATTTTTCCCCTTTCCTTCCTTCAAAAGTACTGGTCAACAAACCGGTTGTCCCACTCCAAACTGGACTTCTGGGTCCTGCGAGCGTAAGGGGGGGATTCCCCTAAGAACTCTCTTTTTCTCTCATCGTTGTTACGGGGAACAGGCGTTTTTTGCGCTTTTTAATTATTTATTGATAGTTCTCGATTTATTAAAGCAAATATTACTACGGCGTTTAAGAAACATTGTTAAAAAAAAAAATGAGAAAGTGAGAACTGTAGTGAAAAGCAGTTAAATAAAGCAGGAAAATTTTAAAATATTGATAATTGTATAATATTTTTAAAATAAAAAAAAAAAGGACCAAATTAAAAATATCTCACGATTTAATAAAATATACATATGGATATACGTTGTTCACTGATATTTTTTTTTCACTTGTATTTGTATTTATTTTTTTTTAATTTTACTTATTTTTGCTTTCTGTTAAATATATTTGGCCAGTGGAAATGAGAGAGATGACTCACTCGTAACTATGATTATATATAGATTTATATTTCTTGCATAGACGGTACTTAATTGATCTACAGTATTCTTATGGACTTATAAGAGAAATGTGAACTATTTGAGTATATAACATAAAAAAAATGAATATGTGCATTGTGATTCATGAACATTTACCGATTGTGCTGATATTTAACATGGACTGTAAATATCTTATATGTAAATTTTTTTATAATGAAATGTTTTTACTGTTTTATAGAATATGGAATGCTGATATGAATGCTTAAATCCAATGAACTGTATCTACTAAGATGATACTGTATAAATTGTAAGATTATTCATGTGAAATTTGATAAGTTGGTAAAATATTGTGAGACATGACGGTTGAAGGATTGGCTCTCAAATTCTATATGCCTGATAGTCTCATGATAACTTTTGATAAATTTTCTATTATTTACTCTTCATATATATATTTTGCTTAAATTGTTAAAAAAAAAAAACAAGTTTTTTTTTTTTCTGTAAGTGGGGGAGGATTATGTCGTAGTGCAAACGACATAAAAGGAGCCGCAGAGGAAACAGATGTTACTGTAAATACATTCTGTAACAATTCCTCTCGGCAGTAGTTTTGTAAAATATAAAAGAAAGGAAACATAAAAATTGGAATATAAAGAGACAAGGGTAATAAAGAAATAAAACTATATATTTCAAAGTGGCACCCGAAAACTGCACTTAAAGTTTATTGCAGTTTTCCATCCCAGGGTCCTTTTCCCCTTGGGATGTATGGGTGGTCCATATGAAATTAAAATATTCTCTTTTTGTTTGTGTGTGGCCAATCAAGGGTTTTGGAGGGGAGATTTCTGACCATTCCCTGGAAGCCTAACACCGATGAGATACAAGAAAATATCCAATAGAAGAAAATGGGAGGAGATATGAGTGCAATAAAAGTTAAGGAGTTGAAGATGGAGAATTCAGATTGCGGAATCCAGACTTCAGAATCCAGACTTCAGATTCAGATTCAGATTCAGATTCTGATTCAGATTTCAGAATTCTCAGATGATGATATGATAGAACTACAACAACAACAATGAAATAAAGGAGTTGAACCGAGGAAGACGCTAAGCCTCCGACGAGGGATATGGATTGAGACCTATGTGACCCCGATTAGATATGGGAGAACCAAGAATTCGATGAGATAGAAATATAGTTCCCCGATGATAGAGTGAAATTGGTGGAGAGGTGAAGCAGACTTACCCAAATGAGAGACATGGAACAGACGGGGTGATACTGGAGCAATGCGATGATGAAAGGAGAGCCTAAAGAAAGTGTATCAGCAACTGTACTGACCTACCAAGGGAAATTCGCTACACAAAGGGGGTGAGTCATTGTAATCTCTTCTTCAGGACCCACTGGCCGCACAATGTTTTATAAATATGCTTTTATATGTTGATAAGATATTTAATCTTTAAATATAAACTGTAAATATTTAAATGTAAATAGTAGTCCAATAAAATTACATTATTAATATTATTATTTAAATTGTGTCATTCTAATATGTTCTCATTTAATCTCCACTATTTCTAAGAACCTGGGTAACTCGGTTTTTCCTATTATCACCGAGTCTAACTACAACATCCAGCACTTGTATATTAAAGTTATGTAAACAGCTCTTCAAATTTTGCAATTATGACGATATCATTGTGAAAAAATAAAACTAAATTCACAATGTTTAATGTACCAATTAGTTAAATTAACAATTCTTCAGCAAAAATATCAAGAGAAATCCTGTTTCTTCTTACGTGAGAAAGTTATTGATTAAAGAATTAAAATCGAGGAGAATGTAGGGAAAAAAACTAAAATTAACTTTCACAAAATCACAATGGTGTTAATAAAATAGAATTTTTTTTCTTTTATCGGAGAAGGAATTGGAAAACTGGAAAATCATAAAGCTCTAATCAATCTCTTGTTGGAGGGAAAAAATACTTTTTCTGTTGAAATGAAAAGGGTGTGCAAACACCATTTTCTGAGTTAAATGAATTGCTTATCCAAAATACCCGTCCATAAATTTTTCAGGTCCTCTATCATAAGATCAAACACGGGGCTTCATAAAATAGCCCAATCTTCTTCTTTAGCTGTTATCTCTATCCCATTGGAGGCCGTTTTGAAATCTAGAACCCCGAATGAGTTTGCTGGAAAGTCATAAAACCATTTTGAACCAGTCGCTTAAGGACTTCTTTGGATTTTAACCATCGATTGAGGCTTAGATTCTATTGATTTGAAAGAAAATAAAGTTTTATGTGTAAGCAGATATTGGAGAAAATTAAATTAAAAGAAATGTATTGTTTGGGGTTGTTGTGGTGTCAATTTGTAAATTGTGTTATTCTTTGGGGTTGTGAATAAAGTAATGGATTTTAAGGTGTATGCGATACAATGCCTGTTAAATTTTATAAACATCTTCAGTATGTATAATTGTCCACATTTTACAAGTTTATTTATTTGGCTTTACGGTAGGCTTGTGGTAAGACAACGCCCTTCGGAATGTGTTTGAACATTAGAGTTTTTCCATGTGGGCCACGGTGGCCTGGTTGATTAGGGAATCATTCTCGTTAGCGGAAGGTAGTGAGTTTGAATCTCGGATTATCCGATATCCGTCATGTTCACTAATAGCGACTAAGACACGTAAAATACGTCGTAGTTACATTCTAAATTAATCTCTCTTGGGTATTTGGAGTCACGCCATGGATCTTCTCTGGCTTCAATCTCTCAATTGGTAGACCCAGATGGTGCTGCCATCTATGAACCAAAGGCGTACTTCCACCATCATATCGAAGTGCTCTGTTCAAAAACGGAAGACTGTCTTTCTGACATCATTCGCCTAGTCCCTGATGGGCGGGCTTAGCTTCGCTAACCGTCATAAATAACAACAACAACAATAGAGTTTTTCCGAATTTTTGTTCCTGCTTCTCGTGGCGTGTTTTCTATGTATAAAACTAAAGCACATAAGAAGAAAGGTTTATTCATTAGGCAGTGCTAAAGTCACAGAATTAGTACTTGCTTACTTGCTGTAATCCTAACTGCTATTGAATAGTGATAAAATGGTGTACCGAGCTGAAGGTAGCTCTCTTGCCTTCGGTTCAACAGCTCGTGAGTTTGAATCTCATCTTGGGCTGGATGTTTGTAATGTTCGGAATCCACTTCATGCTGTAGGTCCCTGTCTAATTAGCCCTCGAGTTCAAAAAATGACCATTGAATGACAAACAAACCAAACCTAAGGAAAAGTTGGAGATTGATTGACAAAGTCCTTGAAACAGCATTTGCTCGTTGGCGCATCAAAGCTTCTCTCAGAAAATAACCAGTTTCCTATTCTGAGATAAATTGATGAATCTTTTGAAAATTAGTGATAGGAAACAAAAATTATTCAAGTACCCAAACAATGATAATTATTTTGCGGAATATTTGCTAAATGGATCAGAATTTTACATCCTAAAATGTCATCCAGTTTTCTTTGCTGCATTTTTATCTAAGTTAAGGCCTCATGTAGCAGTTTTATTTCTCCAAAGAAAAAAATATATATGTGGTATCACATTAAAAGTACTCGTTTTTCTGACAACCAAAGTCGAGCGTGGACCCCTTTATATATTCGAAAATTTTCCTTCATTCAACGAGAAAATTCCGAAAACCTCTTTCATGTGAAAGGAGACACTTTATTTAGGTTATCATAAACTTGCATGATGCAGCTGAGATGCTTGGACTCTGCGTTTTGAATTGCCTACTGGTGACATTTTACCTGCTCTTGCGTAATTACTTTCATGGAGCGTATTCGATACAGAGCCCATGTTCAATTGTCGTAAATGAATCCAGAAAACACTCTTCACAGGTGCACACCCCTTCATTCAACAGTAAACCGGTGACCAATAGTTTTTAAGAGTGTTCCCATTCCAAATTAATACCTCTGGTGTAGCTAGGGGGTATTAATTTGGCTTGCCTTCTCTGGCTTCCTATCTCTAAATTGACTTTTTTTCAATGATGTACTCAGTTCAAAACCAAAAGTACGTTTCAATCCTTTTAAATTTTATAATCGTTTCAATAATTGTTCCTCCTAATTGCATGTTTACTGAGTTTAAAATAAAAAATGTTTGTTAGTCGTTCAAGGGTCATATTTAGCACCCGACGGCTAATTAGGCTGGACTAACATCTTAACCCTTCTTTGCATAATGGTGGAAATTTCCATTATAACCTATAATGCCCAAAAGTTATATAAAAGAACAAGTTCACTTTAAGTTGATCGTGTTTGGATACCTTTTTAATGTCCATTGCATAAAAAGAAACATAGCTGTCAAAAATAAACAAGTGTCATTATCAGTGCTTAAAGTTGTCTCATTCCGCTGTTTGTTGTAGTTGCAATAAACGTATGATTTCGTTTAGAATTTTGTTTTATTATATTAGAGTTTCTATTGCTAAAAAATTGAAAATGAGTGGAAGAAAGGTTTGTAACACGTGTTTCTGTTATTTTCCTCTTTTATTTCTATTTAGTACTAAGCGAATGATCTAACTTTGGATGATGATGGAAATTTTTAGCATATTGTTCTTTGCTAAATTTATACTATAAATATATACTAAGATTTTTTAACCATTTTTCGTTTAATTTTGAACATGAATTATATCAACTTGATTAATTTCACCAATAAAGAAAAAATCATGCAAAGAAGGGTTTAAGTGGATTCTGGATTACTAGAAATATTCATGCCGGTGGGATTTGAACCCAAGAATTGTTTAACTGATGGCAAGAACACTAGTCTACCAATTGGACAGTAAAAAGAGAAAACATTAATGCGTGCAACTTCTTCCTAGCCATGAAATTAACATTAAGAAAAACATTAACAAAGTGTAAAGAAAAACGTAGCGTTTTTTCGATATTTTTTGTATACGGTTTGCACAAATGATGAAATTTTAAATAATGAAAAAAATCAATTTAGACTTTGGTTTCAATTTAAACTTTAAAAGATAAACTTCTACTGCTTAGCACACATAAAAGTGCATAATATTCAAAAACACATTTTAAATTCTAACTGAATTATGAGCAGATAACATTAAATTAATGCAACGAAAATGGAAGAACTGATATTAAATTTTTTGTTATACAGCAGACCAAATTATAAAGATCAATTAAAAAAATATTTTGAATAATGCTTTAGCTCCAACTTATAAAAGCATGAATTGTTAAAATTTAGCAAATAAAATTGAACGTTTTAAAAAATAGTTTAATAAAAAAACTTCTGAAAACGGTTTTTTTTTCCATTTCAAATGAAGCATCATCAACAGATGCACAAAAAACAATTTTAATAAGATGTATACTTCTTGAAATTTCGGAAGTGTCAAATATTGAAGGCCGGATTCTTTTCAACCGAGTTCCAATGCCTTACCAGGAAGTGACGTCAAAGGGAAGTCGAAAATCCATTTTATGAAGAAAACCTTACTTTTACAAAATATAAAAATGGTAAATACCATTATTTTTCTTTAAAAAAAGAAAATAATTATACTTTATGGGAATATGAAAAAAATAATGGTTTTCGCAAATATTTTTTTTTCTAGCAATAAGGAATGTATAAGGATGTTAAAAAGAGGAAAACAGTCAAATGCTTCTCTATTGAACTAACAAAAGTTCTGGGTAGAAATGTTTCTTGACTTAGATTGATTATACAGTAACATAAGCAATAACAAAGAATTTCAATCAGCGATAGTTATTTTTTAAATAATTACGTACTCTGTAATCAAAATTTCCAGTACTTTTAAGTTAGATACATTTCGAGAGAAGCCTTTCCTGATTCAACCCTAGACAAAATTTCAGTGGATAAATTGAATGAGGATTTTATTTACATAGGCTCATTAAACTAAAAAGTAGGATTATATGTGAGAACGTGTAACTACAACGCCTGGCCAGTTGTTAGCTTTCCTGACTTCTTGGCTGTTGGTCTCGAATCCCGGTTCTTTCTCTGCGCTTCTTTGTTCTTTCTCTTCAAATGATGGGTGCATGTGATCCGCCATATAAACGGGTTTGTGTTGATGTGACGTGGGCAATGCAACTCGCCTCCTTGACTTGGTTTACTGGTACCCAACGAGTAACGCTAAATGAATAGTGTTTTCTGGATTTGTTGTGGTAAAGGGTCAATCACCCAGTGCCCGCCGTTGAAAAAAATCTATTTATAAGGTGCTCATTGTAATTAAGAATGCCGTATGTGTTTCAAATGTTAGTAAAAAATGTACCTATGAATTTGATTTGGATTAAAAGTAATTGCAGGAAATATAATTTATATTAATAATGTTGTTTGATCTATCGCTTGATATAATATGTTAATGTTGTGCTTGTATTTGGTAAGTAAGAATGTCGTTGTCTTGTTGAAACAGGACATTGACTACGAGGGATTCCAGCAGTTCATGGACTCGTACTTGGAGATAGAAACTCCCAGAGACCTGGTCACCCGACTCTTCCTGTCCTTCGTCAAGAGACCAACCACCAAGACGCAGACTGTCGACGGAAGGCTGCTTAAGGTCAGAGTTTTTCTTTTCATCTGTAAAATTAAGATTTTTATAAAAAATAATGGCAACTGTATTAAATATTTTCATACAGTAATCTAATTATATGAAATATTCATTACACTCTACCAGTGAATCTCAATCTTTTCTTGGGCGGCATACTTTTAACGATTCAACTCCAAATAAACAAAAAGATAAGTTACATACCTACATTGCAATTGTGTTAATTACCTAAAATGCATTCTGTAAAACAGTTTATCATAATAATTTTGAATGTAAAATAATATGTATTGCAAAAACAACAATACGTTTTTGAAGGGAGTAATTACAATAATAAGGATACACTTAAAGGGTAAGTTGAGCTTGATGCATTTTAATAATTTCATGTATTTTTATCAGGAAAATGACAATGACAAAAATGCTTCTCTCATATATCGTCTTCTGCGTTTAACAGTCTCGAACCTTTTTTTCTTTTATATGTTGATTAATACTGAATATCCTAATTCATACAAATAAGATGTAGAAAATTGTAGGAACTGGGAACACCAGAACTTTCTTCACATGGGGTAAATATTTTACGACATGAAAAGTAATATTTATCGAAGATAAATCATTAAAAATTATGGTACTTAACAGTAAATACAAGTTCCCATTTACAGTGTACGTTTCTTTGGATTTAACTTTACTCATAATAAAAAAATCATTTTAATATTTGCTATATACATTTCTAAAATTTAGTATTTATATCGCAAGGTTGTGGGTTCGATTTTCCACCGACTAAAGACCATCGTGTTTACAATGGCACGTAAAATATGTCGTGGTCGCAATGTCCTCCGTGTTCCCATTCCAAATTAATACCTCTAGATTTAGTTGGAGACAGGCCTTGGATCTTCCCTGGCTTCCTATCTCTAAATTTGGAGAACCAGGTGGTGCTGCCATTTATTAAGTCAAGTTGTTATTCCACCCTCATGATGAGGTGCTCTGTTTAAAAACGGAAAGCGCTCTGTCTGACTTCATTCGCTCAGTCTTAGACAGGTAGACTTGGCTTCGCCAAATGTCATAAGTAACATCTAAAATGTAGTTTAAGAACTAGCCGGTGCAGAACAGTGCCGCGACACAGTGGTTTAGAATATGTGTACCATACAAAACTATTTTCTTCTTTATTCTGTTCACTTAATGACAATGAATTCTGTGAAAAAAATGTTATTGAATAATGGAACTTGTGTTTTTAGCTCGACACTCTTGTGATTTTTTGTCACAGGAGTGCTCACTGCACCTTGAAACAACACCACACTCATCTCTTCAACCTAATAATTTTTTTGTAATTTTTTTTTTATTTAAATAGTAATCAAAACATTACTTTTAGTGCTGTAATTTTTTATCTTTTCTATTTTAATTTAATTTATTTGCATCTACTTTATAAAAGCTTTGTTCTAAAAAAAATAATTAATTTCATAATTTTTTTTTTTTTTTTTTTTTTTAAGAAAATTCATATTTTAAGAATATTTGAAACTTAAGAACTCTATTAACTTTCTTCATTTTTTATAGCATTTTTTTCTTCTATTACTGCATAATAAATGCGAAGATCACTGTGATATTTCAAGATTAAATTCTTATCTTGAGAAAAAGGAATCATTGAGAATGCATTTTGAAGTGTAGTTAAATTAAGCTTTTTTTCCAAAAATCTATTTACTTCACTGTTGCTGATTCGAAATTGATCTACGTAATTTGATGGAGTTATCAGTGTCTATATATACAGCTTTAATCAACGAAAAAATCACAAACTCTGAAAGCTTGGTATTTCTATATTCGCAGAAAATTCAGTTATGAGTTCATAGAAACAAAATAGATATCGATGTATTTTCAGCAAGCTTAAATCTTGAATTTTTTTCATGAGTTATACCTACCAATCATTAATGTTCAAATAATAAAATAAATGAAAAGCTGTATATAAATTTATACATTGGAACACAAAATTTGCAGCCTCAAATTTTGCAATCCATTCTAATTGATGCTTAGGAAATTGCTATGTGACTGGCCATTTTTATTGTGCTGTCCTTTAAACATTTTGTATCATTATTTGTTGCATTTCACTATAAAAATATAAATTCAACTCTTTTTTCTATAATTTTAAAACATTAATCAACAATATACTTGTCATATCATTCTTTTATCTCTGTGCAAGAAAACTGCTTTTGTTGTTTATGTGACGCAGAACTAGAAATCGCGGGCATTATATTCAAAGGAGAGCAGGTGATTGTTGATCCATGTCTACATGATGTGAACTATAAGCCTCAAAGAGTAATACATGTGTGAAAATTGAAAAAAAAAATCTGCAATCAATGCAAACACAGCTTATAAATCAACATTAGAGATTTTGATTTTCTAAAATTTAAACAAGCTAGCATTAAACAGGAGAATGTTGTTATTCCAAAATAATACTTCTGGGGTGTTAGGAGCCTGGTCTTGGGTCTTCTCTGGCCTCTTATCTCTAAATTGGGAGACCCATATGATACTGCCATCTATGATCCATGTCGTTGCGGGGTGCTCTGTTCAAAAACGGAAGAGGCCCTCTCTGACTTCATTCGTCCTGTCGATATTATTTTATAAGAGGGTAGTATTGTTTTCCCAATTAATATTCTGTATCAATAAATACATGAGCATGCACATTAAATGTTTGTCGTAAAACACATTCCTTGAACATTGTAACTAGAAAAATTGAAGAAGTGAGTTTATTTTGTCTTATTTATATCAGTGGTTATACTAGGTGCGAGCCCGCCCGTGGCTGAGTTGTTAGCTTTCCTGACTCCTGTCGCTCCTGAGTCGTTGGTCCGGGGTTCGAATCCCAGTTTGGACATGAATATTTCCTTTCTCTCCCTCTACATCTTTGTCCTTTCTTCTACTGAGATGATGGATGAATGTGACCCACCCTATGAGCGGGTTTGTGGGCAATTCTACTAGTACCTTCGTGACTTGGTTTATAGGTGCCCACCCGGTAACGCTAAAATGAATGCCTGTTTTCGGTCTTGTTTGGGGACACAGGTCCAGTCACCCAGTACCTCGCATTAGAAATAAAATGTATTATACAAATAAAATTCTTTTATCCATTTATGATAATTTTGCATAAAGCTAAATGCTAACATTTTATCTAATGGTAACATTATTTCGTGTAGCATTTAAAATATTGCTTATTTCTCTACCACCAATATCTAAGTTTTTATTTCTTGTCAAATAAGGTTATCAATTTCTTGTATTTCAATTGATTATATAAAAAGTTTTAATTACTTATTTACATCCAAGCCAAACTTTATTGGTTAACTTTATTTAATGGCAGATTTTCCTCTACAGTCAAATTTTAACTAAAACTTTGATAAAGCTTACCAGAAGCAATATCCTCTCTTCGCTTAAAGTGTTATGAAACGATGTAAAAAATGATATTTTAACTCCCAGAGAAGCAAACAGAGGACAGACCTAACTGCTAGCAGTCCTTATCTAAGGCCACAAAAAGAAAAGATTCCTAATAGTTCGTCCTTTATTCTTCTTCACTTTCTTAGGTATCACGTGTCGCTTCGTGATCCCATTAAGATGGCAGAAGAAAATTACCAATAGGACGTGAAGGGACTTTCTTCCTTATAATCATCTGAACAAAAAAGAATGGCTTCAGTTACTATTACGATCCTTTTCTTTTTCATTCACTTTTGCAATCTTTGAAAGTCATCGGGATTTCGGATTGAAAAAATAAACAACCAGGAAGATTTTTCAACAGATGTTTTATTTACAATATGTTGGAGTTTGTAAATTCGTGACCTACTCTCATGAATAACAAATTTATTTTCCAAGTTTTGTCTCTCATCCACTTAATAATATGATTTGTAGTTGCATGCAAACACATTCGTAATAGCACATGGGGATGTTCAAATATTATGCATACATTTTTTGGTGAGGAAGATTTGTGATTTGCTGATTTTTGCACGAAGGTATGACACACTTAGCAAAACGAATGCAATATACCCGAACAATAGATGATATAAAATTCTTGCATTGATTATTTTTCTATGTTTATTAGTTAAACAATCTTATATTCAATCTACCATTCAGGACTGTAAAGAAATCAAACAAACAACCCTGCATCTCAATGAAGCAATTAAAAATATTCAACGAATAAAAGAACCTTTTTTTACTATTTAAAAATTAATTCGAATTTTTTCCATAAAACTGTTACATTTTAATATTTAGAAAACAATTGATGATAATCAAATGACAAGAAATAAAAGTTTCTTTCCGTTGATTACAATTTCAACTTTTCATTGAAGGGTCCTCTAAACTCGCAATTTTCTTCCAAAGTCCTTAGAAGTTTATTTCTTTCCAAATTCTTTAGATAAAGTGAATTGGATTCCTTATCAAATGTTAATATCCATATTATATGTAATTTATTTTGTGTAGCTTTCGTGGGGGGGGGGGCATACTGTATAACATCAGATTTTACTTGATTTCTTCTTCTGTTTTCATTTAACTTACGAGAAAACAACTGAATGTCATTGTGATAGAAAATTGTCATTGTGCCATGAGACAAAAGATAAATACACATCATTAGACAAAAGCCTAAATGACGTGAATTGAAAATTCGCTGTGCCCTGCGAGATAACAATTAATTTGTATTACTTACACAGTTTCTATATTTACGATACGGAAAAGAGACCGCAGTAGCCTAGTTGGTTAAAGTCGTCAATTTCGCAATCGAAAGTTTGTGGATTCCGTTTCCTGCCGACTAAAGATCATCGTATTCACTAATGGCGACTGGGGCACGTAAAATATGTTATGGTCGCAATGTCTTTTATGTTTCCATTTCAAATTAATACTTTTGGGGATGGTAGGAGCCAGGCCTTGGGTCTTCCTTGGCTACCTATCTCTAAATTCAAAGACTCATATGGTGTTGCCATCTATGAGCCAAAATGTATTTCCACCCTCGTGAGAGGGTGCTGTTTTCAAAAACTGAAGGCGCTCTTCCAGGCTTCATTCACCCAGACTCAGGTGGGCGGGCCTTCGCCAAGTGCCATAAATAACAACAACATGAAATAGCGAGTGCATAAATTAAAATTAAATAATAATCATAACTTCCTTGAGGGAATCTCACCTTGTGGGGACATCTGTAAAGGAACAATTGTATTGAAAAAAGTAAAATATCAATAGATGCTTCAGCAAAACGATTCAAAATTGAGGATAAGCTAAGAATTGTTTACCAGCAAAAACTGTATAATTTGAAACAAATGCCGTGCAGAATATTGCCTAATGCCCTTAGCATGTAATTCATATTGATTGCATTATCGTTGTAATAAATAAAATAATTGATTATACATTAATTGTTTTAATGCACATAAAAGGAAATAAAATCAAAAGTATAAATAACAATTTTAGCTATGATCAATATTATAGCAATTTTAGATACGATGTTATCAGCTATGATCAGCATCTAATGCTTTTTCCAATATTTGATTTTTATTAACTTTAAAGGGATACATGAATTTATCACATAACTTTTTAAAAATCAAAAATGATTTTTTTTTATTATTATTGTAGATATTTAACTGTGAAATGGCTGTGAAACCATAATGTTTGAAGAGCTTTTCTTTCTTCATCACCCACGCTCCACTCAACTTCCGACTACACACATGCCATACAACAAAAGGACAAAGTACATCCCTGTCTGAACCGGGATTCGAATCCAGGATCCACAATTAGACACGCTGATCACTAGACAGGGGGAACGGCACCTGTTTATAAATGGAATTTCAATGAAGAAAACTTACATTTAACTTCTCTTATAAGTATACCGTGTGTCACGATCTATAATAAAGTTTTACAAATTGATGTATACTATCAAAGAACTCTTGCGTAACTAATTTGTACAATAAAATCTCACTGAGATATTTGTCTGAACTATGCAAACATTTCATACATTAGTTTGGAAAAAAGAAATCCTTTATTTTTACGTGAACTTATTTACATGTTTTGTAGCCTTATTTATATATGTTTTTGATTAGCTTTGTACAAATAATTTCAAATTATTTTGCGACTGGTACTTAGCTTCTGGACTGCTAACATACTGGTCATCTTCGGACATTTTTATGATTTTATAGATATTTTTGACGATGACCTGAGCGAGGTGCATCTTCGAGGAATGGTGCAACTGAATTGAATAGATGAAATCAAAATTACATGTAATTGACTGTTACAGTATCGGGATCATAAACACACTTTCTAACTGCCTGACTTGTATTTTATCATAAAAGAAAAAACTGTGAGTGTAGTGCATTTTTCTCTTTGTTGTTTTCCGTTTTTAAACTCTGTACCTTAGAACTGAATGGAACAAATAAAAAACATCAAAATGTTTTTTAAGCGAAATGTGATCTTTCCAACAAGCATAAATCTGAAACTGTACGACATACTCAATGAGATATCGAAACACTATCGACCAAAAAAATAATAGATTCCCCAGACATATAGCGAAGGCTAATTTGACCAAAAGGATTTGAAACCGCTACGAACATCAGAGTGGACAATTGAAATATTGAACACAAGTCCAGAGCGGTAATTACTCAGTTCCCAATTTGGCTATAAAATTATTAAAATTATAAGTCTATTACAAACATTTTTTAATTATTTAAGTTTTGTTTAAATTGTTAATATTGAACATGAAGAAGAAACAATTATTGAATATACGTTCCTATAACATAAAACGCCTGCTGATGGTTGAGTGATTCCTGAGTCTCGGATTTGAATCCCGGATTCTTTCTCTCTTTCTTTTAAGATGTGACTCGCTCTATAAACGGGTTGTGGTGGGGTGATGTTGGTAATGGCCTCGTTCACAGGTGCCAACGCTAAATGAGCCTTGTTATGGCGGAGGTTAAATCACCCAGAGCCCGTCATTGGGATAAAAAATAGAATATCAAACGCCAGTTACACATTTCTGCATTCGAATAGACAAGAACGCAAAGAATATTTATCATAGCTTATTTGGTGGATAATATTTATCTAATAAAGAAAATACACTTTCTTAAATATTTGTCAAATACATAAGCAGCAGATTATTAAGTATCTGCATGTCATTTTAAAAAATAAAGATATAGGAAAAAAGGATTTTTTTCATTCGATTTCACTTTTTTCCCCATTTATTGAACTTCAAGCCATGCTTACGTAAAAGAAGATTTATTTTTGCAATACCTAATACTCTTACAATATATTTTATTTTTAATTTTTTTAAAAATAGATTTTACTGAATATAAAGGCATTATGAAATTCATTCATTTTATTTTTGTATTCTTCTTCTTTTAGTATTAATTATATTCTTGTTTGTAAAGTAAATTTACATCAATGCCGCAATTAAAATAATGGGAGGTAGAAAAAATTATGTGAAAAGTGTACAAGGCAGAGCACACATTTCAAATAAATGCTTGGTACAGAATACAAGAGAAATAAGTTATTGTGGGGTTTCATGATAATCTCCTCTAATGAAGGTTTCCACGGATAATGGCGCTTAAAAAGTAAATTGCTTTCTGTCAAGTAAATACTTTAAATGAGCATAAGTTTGGATTTGGAGCCATAAAAAACGTTTTGTCTGGTCTTATAGTTTTGTCATTTAATTTTCTTCAAAAGACTTGGAATTAACGATTTGGGAAAATTGCCTATTACAGGAAAACATAGCTATAAAAAAATAAATAAAATAATTAACTGCAGCATTTCCTTTGCAATATTTTTATTACTTGAGCCGTTATTTAATTTTAACTTCCTCAAACAAAAAGCAATCGCTAATGAGTTTTTATTGGGGTTTTATTTGTGTTCTTAAAGGTGATATATTTGCTTTCATGAGTAATAACCTTTTTTGTTTCATATTTACAAATTTAAGTTACATTCGATGTTTCTTTTCTTTTGATTGTTTGATACGCGTTTCGGGCTGTTTATTTCTATCGATTTAAATGTTGCTAAACACACCATTCGGCTCGTAAATTATAAAAAGCACACAAAGTCAAAACACGAGATCGACACCATTTTTCTTCTACTCTTCGACACACAAACTGACGGACATATTTTCCGTATATTTCAACATGACAAATCTTAGATGGTATCTGGCATCACCTCTATCTGATTATCTATGGTTGTTTTTGGCACACTAAACTATAAACTCTTATCAATTAGCTTTTATATAGATTTCGAAGCTACAAAGATCCAGTCCGGATATACGTATTGACTTTCTCGAATTGAAGCCAAATAAAAGCGTAAAATATTCAGTTGCAGTTTTTTCTGGATACCATTTGATTTCACCGTAATTTGTAAATGTTACTAGCTAACGCTATTTTTTTATCAATTATATAAATATGGGTATATAAGCAATTTATTTGAATTCACATCAGCACATTAACGTTTTTAATTACTTAAAACCTAAGTTACCATTCCATTAAAATCTTACTTAAATACAATTTATATAAAAAAAAATTTCTGTTTGAAGATAATTTATTATTAAAAAAGGATATTCTCTTACGCTGACTAGTTCTGTAATAGTTGAACTATAATAATCAGATGCGATATAAATAATCAGTGAGCGTCTCTTTCGCCTGTGTAATTTGTTAATTGAACAGAGCTACTCCTTAAATCTATTCATGATCCCCAAGCAAAATTTCTGTGATTGTGATGAATATTCTATTAAATATTGCGCACATTTTCACTGCTTTGAATAACTAATTTGCATAGAAATCGATTATACACAAATTACCAAAAATATATATAAAAAAAATAGCGATAACTTTCCCAAAAGTAAACCTATCTTAATGAAATTAGAATATGTTGGTAAGCAAAATGAGCTGAAAAAATATGGTGTTATACAAAATAGTGGCGCTGCTGTCAGAAGACTTCATTTGCGAAGAGCATAAAAATGGATGTTTCAGAGCAAGGCGGCAACTACCACTGCGTGCGTGTCTAAGATTAGAAGTCTTATATAACAAAACTGTAACAATGACCTCCAGGTATCATTTGACCGAACAATTTCTATGACGATCTATTGGGAGGCAGGTCAAAGTCAGACAGAAGTCCGTCTGTGATTCACAGATTTTGGCAACAATTTCTGGCCATGGATTCGGCATCCAACATGTTCACATAAGAATGACTTGGCCCTGCAAAGAGCACCGATGTCGAAGACTTCATGAACGTGGCCCTTATACAAGGCAACCAGTCACGTTTACGTCCCACTCACTTCATGTCATAGGCTTAAGCGTTTGCAATGGGGACGTCAACATGTCCACTGGATGCGTGATCAATAGAGAGCTGTTCTCT
>JAPDSC010078804.1:64498-82778 GCA_026290005.1 Latrodectus geometricus | reverse complement strand
ATATATATATATATATATATATATACGAGGGTCACTCTGAAATTTTTGAGGTACAACTAGAATTTTTAAAGTTATACTTACAAAATTTTAGGTGTTTACAAAGTAGTCTCCTCCGGCATTAATGCACTTTTATAGACGAATTTTCCAATTTTCCATAGATTAAATCCCTGAAGCCATTTATTTCTTGGAATAGATGAAAAAAATGTATTTATAGCCACATCAATCTCTTCTTCTGAATGAAAACGACGTCCACGTAATTTCTTTTTAGATTAAAAAATAACCAAAAGTCGCGCATAGCTACATCAGGTGAATACGGTGGATGTTCGATAACTTTAATTTGTTTTTGTTTAAGGAACTAAACTGTTAATCTGTCTGTATGTGAAGATGCATTGTCATGGTGAAGCACATTAGTTCTAACATTCAAATCTTGTAGAATTTCTGGAAGACATTTAGTGGTATACCAGTTTGCTTTTACTGTCTTCTGTCCTTCCAACTTGAAGGCTTTAACCAATCCAATCCCGTACTTCTGAAGAAAACGGCATACATCACTTTTTTCAGTGCGCGTTGTTTTTTCACCATTGTCGGCGTGGGATCATCTTCAAAGACTTTGCTTTCTTGACGAGTTGGAACGTCAAAAAACGTTATGTACGTTTCATCACCTGTTACGATTTTAGAAATGATGCGGTGGCAACCATCATTTAGCAATGTAAGAGTTTCTTTACTGATTCTGACAAGCTCCTTTTTTGGTGCTCAGTTAAATTATGGAGAGCCCAACGGCAAACAACTTTTTTCATATGTAATTCTTCATGAATGATTTTGTGTATGGCTGAGGATCCAATGTTAAGTTCCTTCTGTATCATTTGATAGATACAGCGATTATCATCCATTAACATTTTTCGTATGGCAGACACATTATCCGGGATTACTGCCGACGGCGGCCTTCCTGTCAGTTCTTCATTCAGAAAAAAATTGCGACCTCTTCTAAATTCTCTAAACCATCTGAATACAGTAGCACGAGCTGGAGATTCATCACCAAATGCTAAGTACAAGCGTTGAACGCATTCTTCTTGATTTAATCCTGCTTTAAAATTGTAGAAAATCATAGCGCGAAAATGTTATCACGTCAACTCCATTTCCTCTTCTGTTTAAAATTTATTCTACGCTAAACAAGTTGAAATAAATCATTAAAAAATCGTCTTCTGTGTTAAAATCGTTATTTTTATTTTGTAAATTCTCGTCGACGCGTATCTCAAAAAATTCAAAGTAACCCACGTATGTATATATATATATATATATATATATATATATATATTATACACTACTGGCCATTAAAATTGCTACACCAGGAAGAAATGCAGATAACAAAATGATATTTATTGGACAAATATATTATACTAGAAATAACAAGTGATTAAATTTTCAAAAAAATTTGGCTGGATAGGTCCTGAGATATTAGTACCCAGAACAACTACCTCTGGCAGTAATAGCAGCAGTTATACGCCTGGGCATTGAGTCAAACAGAGATTGGATTGCATGTACAGGTACAGGTGCCCATGCAGCTTCAACACGATGCCACAGTTCATCAACCGTAGTGACTGGCGTTTGGTGACGAGCCAGTCGCTCGGCAACCATTGACCAAACGTTTTCTATTAGTGAAAGATCTGGAGAACGTGCTGCCAGGGAAACAGCCGAACATGTTCCGTATCAAGGAAGGTCCGTACAATACCGACAACATGCGATCGGGCATTATCCTGCTGAAACGTAGGGTTTCGCAGGGCTCGAATAAAGGGTAGAGCCACGGGTCGTAACACACCAAAAATGTAACGTGCATGGTTCAAAGCATCGTCAATGCGAACAAGAGGTGACCGAGACGTGTATCCAATGGCACCCCATACCATCACGCCAGATGATGGGCCAGTATGACGATGACGAATGCACGATGCCGCCAAACACGGATGCGGCCATCATGATGCTGTACCCAGAACCTGAATTCATCTGAAACGATGACGTCTCGCCATTCGTACACCCAGGTTCGTCGTTGATTACACCATTGAAGGCGCTCATGTCTATCAAGCGTCAAGGAAAGCCGCAACCATGGTCTCCGAGCTGAGTCCATGCTGCTGCAAACGTCGTCGAATTGTTCGTGCAGACACTTGTTGCCTTCCCAACGACCCCGTTTCTTGACTCTCGGCTCGTGACGTGGTTGCACGATCCATTACGGCCATGCGGATAATATGCCTGTCTTCTTGGCTGCTAGTGATAGGTGGCCTTTGAGATCCCGCATGGCGTTCCGTATTACCATCCTGAACCCATCGATTCCATATTCTGCTAACAGTCATTGGATCTCGACCGACGCGAGCAGCAATACTGCGATAAGATAAACCGCAATCCGGGTACGCTACAATTCAACCTTTATCAAAGTCAGAAACGTGCTGGTACGCATTTCTCCTTCTTACACGAAGCATCACAACAACTTTTCACTAGGCACCAACGTTCAAAGGCAATTTGTGTATGAGGAACCGGCTGAACAAAATTCTCATTTAAACACAATGTAGGTGTCGCTACTAGCGCCTGCTTTGTCTGAATGCGCTGAAAAGCTAATCATTTACATATCATAGCATCTTCTTCCTTTCGTATAAATTTCACGTCTGTAGCATGTCGCCTTCTTGGTATAGCAATTTTAATGGCCAGTACTGTATATATATATATATATATATATATATATTATATGAATTACATTTCATTCAAATATTAATATTTAACCAGGAGAATTTATGCTGTCTCAAGCTTTACGCGAGATTCAATAAATTTTGCCTCTAAGCTTCACTGCTGTATTTGATGACTAAATTATGATTTTTTTCATATGGTGTTCGCTTTTATATTTATTCAATCATTTATCTAAAATTCAATGATGCAAATATAATTTTTTATTTTTAAACAAATTCAACCAAATAACAGATTCAACAGACATTTTCAGTTTTAAAAAATTAACATTCGTGAAAAATAAGGAAATTTACATTTAATATTGTTTAAAAAATTCTTACTTATTTTGCAAGAATAATTCTTCAAATTATTCTTTCAAAATAAGTAAGAATTCTGCTGCTCACCCTGTAACAGCTGTAGAGTTGCCAGTCAGCAATGGGTGGGTGCTCTCTATCAGCACATGAAGACTGCCCACCTTGCCGCAAAGTCCCCCTAGAGGGCGCAATACCCCAGGCCGCACATGTAATGATCTCTGCAAGGTCTCATCACGCGTTCGGGCTTTGTGTTGTGAAAAATTTTAAGTAAATAGGGAGTTAGGCAGGACGTTTCAAGCCTTACACTTGCTTCCTAAGTAGGAGGTCCACCTGCGGCGTCGAAATCCGAATCATGATCGAAGGAAGCTCTGTGGCCAAAAGATGACCATAAAGCGGAAAATTCAAACCAAGCAAGCCATAATTCTATTTTCCTGGGATATTTAATCATATCTATCTTGAGTATAACAAATGTAAACTGATTTTATGAAAATGCATAGAAAACGTATGCATATTTAATAAACACATTAATTTAAAACTTTGAACAGCGTGTGTTACATGAAGGACTTAATGTTTTGCAGTGGATGTGAAGCCCTTGCGTAAAGCGAGCAGCCACGTCGATGTGTACTCGCTGCGTGTTCCACTCAAAGACATCGTCTGCTACCTCTCTCTACTGGAAGGAGGGCGGCCCGAGGACAAACTCGAATGTAAGTTACCTTCACTGCATTTTCTATTCCCAATGTTAGTTCAAATACACGATCAATTAGAATAAAAAATAATATCTTTAATTCAGGAATTTTTCCTGTATTAATATAAGTTATCCTCACTACATTTTCTATTCTGAGTCCCAAAACTTGTTCCAATAGGTGATCAATTAGAATAAAAATATGAAAAAGAAAATTTTTTTTTTCAGAAAAATGAAAAGAATCTCATCTATTAACTTGCAATTTTTAAAGTGGATTTTTTCTTGCAAAGTATAAAACATTTACGATATTCGTTGTTCTCTATTGCGAGGTAAAAAATAGAAAATTCTTTATTTATCGCTTCTTCATGACGGATTTTAAATGCCAGATAGTTTTATTTCTTGAAATGGAAGTGATGTATGTATGAAAATGGGTTTAAATACAGATTTCATTGTAAGTCTTATTATGTATAATTCTTTAATTTTCGAAAAAAAATTATATTATTAAATTATATTTTTATTAACTACATAGTATATTTATAAACATATATATAACTTTATCTTATAATATATTTTGTTATAATAAAAATATTTTTTATTAAAATGAGAAACAATTTACAAATTAATTATTAAAATAATGATAGAAAATAGGCTTTTTATTATGAAATGCATAAAAATTTACACTGCTCAAAACAATTAAAGGATATTGCGGTTTTAGTTGGATCTTTTGGCTGGGAAACTTTTTCACTGATTGATACAGGGTCGACAGACGTAGTAGGTTATATGAGAATAAATTACACATATTTGGCAGAAAAAAATGCATATGTGCAAAACACAATATGTGCATATGAATAAAACACAATATGTGCATATGAGAAAAAAAGAATAAGAAAAGGTGTTTTCTTCAAACGAAATAATTTTCCGTAAGGGGTATGGTTTCCACGGACGGCCAACAACGTTGAACACCTTTGAGGCATGGAGTCAATGAGGCTATTAATCACGAGTTGGGGTATTCTGCCCCACTCTTCTAGAAGAGTGAGGCAGACTCCCCCACAAACTCTCCTGCTCTTGGAGAGTTTGTGGGGGAATTATGCCTACTGCAATGGTTCCTACAGATGAAAATACGCCTATTTTCAGGATTAACAGAAAAACGGGACTCGTCAGAAAAAGGAACTTTGCTCCATTCATTTCTCCTCCAGTTCATATGCTCTGTTGCCCACTTCCTGCGGTCGCGAACATGCTTTGATGTTAGTTTAACATATATCATCGGTCGGCGAGCATACCAACCAGTCCACATGGTGCAGGACAGTCTGAGATGAAAACGTGGTGTCAGTAGCCGACCGAAGGTGTTGGAGAAGAGTAGCGTTCATATTTCGGTGTCTCCGAGCCATTAACACTAAATAACGATATTCATTAGGCGTTGTTGCTCGCATACGACCTTGCCTTCGGCCTGCACTTCCAATCTCTAAAAAACGGTTCCAGGTCCTGGAAATCACACTTTATGACACTCCAATGGCTTTCGCCACTTCAGCTTGAGTTTGACCCCCATCAATCCTACTAACAGTTATCCAAGCTTCTGAATACTCATCGAAACAAAGCAGTCACTGAATGACGATCATTCTTGTCTTCATTGTCTTTTATTCAGTTGAAAGTCAAATTTTATTCACTGCCACTGAAGCGACGTTTTTGACGTTGAACTCAGAATTAGCATACTCCACAGTTTGAGAATCAAAAATTTGCATTTGTGATTATCTTCTTCCATTTTCAGCAAAAGAAAAAAATATTCTCTTATATCTTTATTTTATATAAAACTTATAATATAGTTTAATTGTTTTGAGCAGTGTATTTGAAATTGGTATTAAAAATTTTAAAAGTCTAATATAAAATGTTTTCTTACTGACAAAAGGTGTCACTGTGAAAACATTTTTTGCATAATTCGTGATGATTTTTGGAAAGTTATAGAGACATATCAGTCAATGAGTGTTCAATGTACTTATCGACATTGGGTGTCACCGCGGTGAAAATCATTCACAGCAACGTCCCTTGGTTCGCAAGCTAGTTGGTAAGTTCTTTCCGTGACGACAATAATAACAATTGGTCTCTTCTCATTCTTTGAAGTGTTGCTACACCAGCACACTTCCCTAAACCTAGTCTTGAATTAGGTTCTATCTCTTTGAAGTATTAATCACAGAGTTCACACAGTCTTAACTACTGTTGAACAACAGACACTGGTGCAATATTTTAACTTTGTACAGGCATATTTTTTGGGTGTTTCCTTGAAAGCTTTTTAGAGTTTCTTCCGTATAACACTTGAAAACGGACCACACTCTGAGAATAGTTCTTTTAAATAACTCTTTATGGAGGCTACTTATACCCTATTTAAACATCCGAAAAAGGTATTTGAACATTCGTTGTCAGAGAGAAAATCTAAAAAGTATTCGAGCTCTGGCCCAACACTCAAAAATCGAAAATTTTTCAACTTTTGTTCAATGAAAGCCAATGACAAATCTGGACTTGAACATCCCATAACGTGTACTTTTTAACTTGGCTACAACCAATTGATCATAATCAAAGATCAATTTATTAATTTTGGGAAAATCTTTACTCCTTGTTAATGTTCGCAAATCCCCCAGGATTCTTTTCCAATTCTGTTAACGTCACTGAGTGAAATCATTACTGTTACCATTTTTTTCAACTTATCCAATATTTTAATTCTAAGTATGAATTTTTAAAAATGAGAAATTATTCCACTCAGAAAAAGGGGGAACAAATTTTAAGAAATTACTAAAATGACGACATATTTCGTTATCATAAATATGAATGCTTAAAATTTCACAATGAATATGATAATTTCTTAGATTAAGCTATCACTGCAACTTGATTCAGAATTTGTTATAAAATAAGCCCAAATATTGTCCTTTTAATGAATTCTAAAAAAATTTTAAGATTAACTAAATTCTCAAAAAATTTCAACAAAAATGTGGTAAATTTCCTATGCAGTGATTGCTAAACTCTATTTTTTTTCCAACGGCTGGCCCTGGATGACTAGCTCTTTGCAATAATAAGGCCCAAAACTGCTACTCATTTAGTGGGCACATGGGAACCAAGTCACAGAAAGAGTAGCATTACCCTGTCACACCACCGCAAATCCGTTTATAGGGTGGGCCATATATATCCATCATCTTAGAAGAAAGGACAAGGAAACAGAGAGAGAGAGAGAAAAAGGAAACATCAATGCCCCAACCGGGATTTGAACACGTGACCAGCAGCCTAGGAGTCAGGAACGCCAACCACTCAGCCATCGGCCGGCATGCAAAAATCTATGTCATGGCCGAATATTTTTTAACAATTACAAACTAAGCACTGAATACAAATTACAAGCTAAGCACAAAAGTTACTAACTAAGCACTAATAGAAAAGCTGTAATATGTGACAAGTCGCTCTGCTAATAATTTTTTTACTCAATTCATATTTTACCTTATTAAGCAATTTTATTATGTAGCACTTATTGTTATTTCACACTACGCAAATATTTTCTGCTTAATTTTCGTGGCTGCATGTATGCATTGTAATATCATTGAAGCAATTCGATTAGAATCACAGACATCCGCTGGTTAAATGAAAAAGTCTCTGAAGAGATAAAATATTTTTTACACCGTTTGAACACTTTTGGATGTCGTGAAAGACGCGTGATCCAGTGGAAGTGATACATAAATTGTCACAGAGAATCTATAGCAGGGGTGGCCAAACTTTTGGGATCCGGGGTCTACTCCACATTTAAAAAAATGAAGGCGGTCTACCAATAGCAGAGCTAAATTAGCGTACATATTTATTTTCGGTAACAAGAAAAAATGGTAAATTATGTATTTTTTCTAAAAAAAAAACTTAATATCAATATTTACAAAATAAAAATTTACTGACGAAAATAATCAAAGTATTCATATACCAAAAACTGCTCATCCTATTCACTTCATTTAGTTGAAATTTTCACTGTATATCTGCAACAAGTGTATCATATTGTGGCTGGTACAAGCTTATTGGAATGCATGAACACGAAATTAAATGTTCATCTGTTAAATGCGACCAATGTTTGTTTTTTGTTCATGGTTGAAAAAGCAGATTCGCAAAGATATCTCGATCCAAAGTATGATTTCAAATACAAAATCAATTTGTATATATTTGGAAACATTTCCTCAGAAATTCATTTTCAAAAAATCAGTATCGCTAAATATGCTCTGGATCTAAAAAATATATCGCATCTTAATTTTAAATATTTTCCTTGGCCATGACTGATGTGATATCTATTAAATGTCCTATTTTTTCAGATACTCCATCAATGTTGACATTTTTATTAATTGGGGAAATATCATAAAATTGAGTATTTCTTTCAACCTAATTAAGTCAGCGAATCTTCTTTCAAATTCTTCAAACAAAACAAGTAAGTATTAAGCGAAATCTTCGAAGTCTCGGTTTGGATTATGGATGCACTCTTCCTCCATGTTTTTGAAGTTTCTCCGTTCATGTTTTCTTAATTGAGATCCATACCTTTCTATAGTTTTTATGAATGTTTTAATCGCGCTTATATCCGTTTTAGGTTTTAAATCGTAAACCTTTTATCATGAATCTTTAAATCGTAAATCTTTGCACAGTTTGTTTTGGGTTTTGAAGCGTAGACTGTATTAAATTTTTATTTTAAATAATTCGTTGATTCTATGCCATAAGTCATAAATTAAATTGTTAATATCTGAGGTCATTATCGGGATGGTCGCGTGGACTACCTAAAATGACTTCGCGGTCTACCAGTCGACCGCGGTCGACGTCTTGGCAAACCCATGATCTCTAGCATCATTCTTGTGATTACGTATGAAAATGTTACTTATCAAAAAAAATTTAGAAGGGAAATGATGTCCCGAAGACTCTCAACAAAAATGTGCTAAATTACCGTTGTGAAAGTGGTTGAATGACGGCGATACACGGAGACATTTGCACATCCTTAACGACACAAATATCGCTGTAAGTTTTCTCTTTATAAAATAAGATTTGTGGAATCGCGTGCGCACTTATACTTTGACTTGCATAGAAATAAACTAAGCCATTGTCTCTTGCCGATTTCATTTTTCCAAGCATCTCATAATTATGGTACAAATGTCGAGCATTTTTACCATCATTCATCCCCCTTGATATAAGTACTCACAACGATACTTTGCGAGCAACGATAGTCACTCACATTTTGCCTTTATTCTGACATTTCGTTAAATTGATTTCTACCAGCAACAAACTAACTGTTGAGCCAAAATTTGATGATGTTTGAAGTAGACAAAAATTGGCAGTAAATCATTGATTCTTTTCAAATTCGGGACTTGTTGGAAATAAATGCCAACTAAGCAAACAATAGGTGTTCATACCTAACTTTAAATAATCAAATACACAAATCATTATTTACCAAAAGCTCTATTTGTAATCAAACTGAAAGTGGAAAACATCTTGTGTTTGTAAGTCTACGTTCATCTGTTAGAAATTTAGCTTGCAGATCACTTTCTCTTGAAAATTAAACTTCATTTCAAAACACTTACACAAAATTTTGCAAATGAAACGAAAGAATAAAATTGCAAAATATCTATTTGCAAAACCAGAAACAATTGAAAATCAGATGCTCTTAATCGCCAAGTAAACGTAGGGATGATCTGACTTCAAACACTAAATATACTATTATAATAATTTTACAACGTAGGGAAGATCTAGTCGCCAAGTAAACACAAAGAAGATCTAATTCCAAAATAATATGCTCATTTCCTATATGTTAGTCTACTAAAGAAAATTTATTTGGTAAAATAAATATATTTTGTTTCCATTCATAAAATTTTCAGCTGAAATTGATGTGGCATTTCACGGGCAAGATTTCAGGAAGCCCAGAATTTCAGATAAAATGTAAATATAGAAAATTTCTTTCGCAAACGAAAAGTTTTTTCAAGCAACTTGTTTTCGCTGTTTCTATGCCTTTGAGAAATCCATGAATCACATCCAGGATCTGTAAAATAATGGCTTTGATTTCTGTTAAAATGATAAGCAAAAGCTTAACCATTTGAAATGTAAACTTCCTGCCATCACAAATAAGCAAAGAACCTTTTAAATGAAAAAAGTTTTGCATAAGGTCTAAGAATAATTCTTTCTGTGACACAAAACAAAAATATGTATAGATTGAAAACTCAAAAAAATTCTACATGCATTATCTATATATAATTATACAAGTTCAATTTAAAATCGCAAATTGTCCCATTTTAAATTAAGAAATCAATCAATACCTAAATTAGTATATTTTACCATAATTGTTGTTGGTGTCAATAGCTCAGAAAACTAAAAGGACTGTATGAAACTCTTTATTTTATAAAACTTATTCTATTCATTCATTTTATAGCTTTTCTACTCAAGTGCTCCAACTCGACTCCCATTGTTCTATTTTACATAAAAAGATGGCGCTGTTGCAACAGCGCTTTATACATACAGAACATTCCATTCCATGATGCAATATTACATTTAACCACTGAACTTACAAATCAATTACACACGAAAATTCAAATATAAACACAAGTTAGTAAAAAATAATATATACTACTGGCCATTAAAATTGCTTCACCAGGAAGAAATGCAGATAACAAAATGATATTTATTGGACAAATATATTATACTAGAAATAACAAGTGATTAAATTTTCAAAAAATTTTGCTGGATAGATCCTGAGAAATCAGTACCCAGAACAACCACCTCTGGCAGTAATAACAGCAGTTATACGCCTGGGCATTGAGTCAAACAGAGATTGGATTGCATGTACAAGTACAGATGCCCATGCAGCTTCAACACGATGCCACAGTTCATCAACCGTAGTGACTGGCGTTTGGTGACAAGCCAGTCACTCGGCAACCATTGACCAGACGTTTTCTATTGGTGAAAGATCTGGAGAACGTGCTGGACAGGGCAACAGCCGAACATGTTCCGTATCAAGGAAGGTCCGTACAATACCGGCAACATGCGGTCGGGCATTATTCTGCTGAAACGTAGGATTTAGCAGGGCTCGAATAAAGGGTAGAGCCACGGGTCGTGGCACTACCCTTTATTCGAGCACACCAGAAATGTAACGTGCACTGTTCAAAGCACCGTCAATGCGAACAAGAGGTGACCGAGACGTGTATCCAATGGCACTCCATACCATCACGCCAGGTGATGGGCCAGTATGATGATGACGAATGCACGCTGCCAGTGTGCGTTCACCACGATGCCGCCAAACACGGATGCGACCATCATGATGCTGTACACAGAACCTGGATTCATCTGAAAAGATGACGTCTCGCCATTCATGTGCCGAGGTTCGTCGTTGATCACACCATTGAAAGTGCTCTTGTCTATCAAGCGTCAAGGAAAGCCGCAACCATGGTCTCCGAGCTGAGTCCATGCTGCTGCAAACGTCGTCGAATTGTTCGTGCAGACACTTGTTGCCTTCCCAACGACCCCGTTTCTTGACTCTCGGCTCGTGACGTGGTTGCACGATCCATTACGGCCATGCGGATAATATGCCTGTCTTCTCGGCTGCTAGTGATAGGTGGCCGTTGAGATCCCGCATGGTGCACCGTATTACCGTCCTGAACCCATCGATTCCATACTCTGCTAACAGTCATTGAATCTCGACCGATGCGAGTAGAAATACTACGATAAGATAAACCGCAATCCCGGTACGCTACAATTCGACCTTTATCAACGTGTGGTACGCATTTCTCCTTCTTACACGAGACATCACAACAACGTTTCACCAGGCAACAACGTTCAAATGCAATTTGTGTATGAGGAACCGGCTGAACAATTTCCTCATTTAAACACAATGTAGGTGTCACTACTGGCGCCTGCTTTGTCTGAATGCGCTGAAAAGCTAATCATTTGCATATCACGGCACCTTCTTCCTTTCGTATAAATTTCTCGTCTGTAGCATGTCGCCTTCTTGGTGTAGCAATTTTAATGGCCAGTAGTGTACATACTGTATGCTAATAAAATTACTCTAATTGATAAAATACAAATTTTTGAAATAGGTCTTTTGAAGATTGCTGAAGAACTATCACCCAAATAAAGTTATTCTATATTATCTAATGACCATTCCTGATGAGGTAAATTTTCATCTTGAAGAAGACTCTTACTCATTGATGTTTACATTATCTATCTTAGATCTCCATTTTGACCTCTGGTGCAAATTATTAAGATATTGTACTTGCCATTTCTTATAAAACATTTGAATCATTTTTGTTATTTTGCCCGTTTCAAAATTGACTGTCTCAAACAAATTAGGTTCAATTCTCAACAATAGCATTTAAAGGTCTACTAATTAGAAAATGAGCAGATGTTAATACAACATATATATCAGTGTTCGATGAAGTGATCTGGAGTTAAGAATAAACTCTATCTGAGTAACGACAGCTAAAACCTCTACATAATCAAGTTTTGCATTGGTACACACTCTAATAATATGAAATTTTAAACCTTTCACACCATATTCCCAGAGACCACCAAAGTTAGGGACTTTAGGTGGAATAAAATGCCAATTAATACCCTCTATTGACAAGTAATTTGCAAATTTCTCCTCTGGTTTTAAAACTAAATAGTGCAGTATGGACAACTCCTAATTTGCACGAATGAGATTTGCGGCATTATCAGAATACAGTTTTGAGCATAAACCTCTATGAACAACACATCTTTTCAAACACCCAATTAATGAAAATCTCTTATTTCTAGATGAATAGTTTTGGTAATCAAACATATAAAAATACATACATATACATTGTGGAAAATACTTTTCATCTTTGATGTTTACATTTTATACTTAATGTGTGAGACAAAACACTCCTGAGCAATTAAATGGAAAATTAGGAGCTCTTTGAGCCCATTAATTGCACAACTCCTATAGATTTAACTTGAAAACGTTTAATTGTATGCACAATTTTTAAACAAGATGTTTTACTTTGTATTGGCCAAAATTTTTGTCTCGCATAAATCAGCAATACAATTGGATCTGAATAAAAAGATTGATTTCTATAATATTTGTAAGCTTATGGTCTCTTAGCATTATAATTGAAAATTTACAATTCAAACTTATACTCGCATTTTTTTTATCTTGACATTGACTCTTAATATTTCATTATGATCTAGAATGTTTTCTTGCTTTATTTTAAGAATCTTGCGCAATATACATGAAAAATTATTTTCCAATTGCTGAGAATAAAACAGATCAATATGTATTTATATTCTCAGTTAAACAATAATTGTTCGCTTTCTATTGGAAATGTGGTTAAGGAATTTTAAAATTAGGTTAAGGAAAGGCTTTTATGAGGAAAGTCGTCACGAACTCATTTTTCTTTATTCTCAAAAAAAAAGTTAACCTATTCTAATTTTATGCATCAGAATTTATGCTGTGCTTGCAATAAAAGTTGGCAGTAAAAAGAGGCATAAAATGGAATATGCTAAAAATATGTTAACATTTAAAACTTGTATTATTTATGTGTTAGAATCCTAATAACTTTTCAATGACTTTCTTGATTATTTACTTGATTATACTTATGAACAAATTATGTTCAGATTAAGATGTTGGTTTGAATTCAAATCATTTGCTATTAAGAATAAAACTATTTTTTAATAAAAATTGTAAAATAACTGGGTTTCAGGAAATTATTTCTTTCAGTTCGAAAAGACAATCTCATTCTAGTCAAGTTTTTTAATATGCTCTTTTATACCAAGATTATAGTTGAAAAAAAATCTTTCATTTTGCTTTGGTTATCATAAATTAAGGAAAAATCACAAAAATAAGGATAACGTAAAAATTATCGAACATAGGAAGATACAAAATAGTATAAAAAATTCACCAAACAGTTACATTGTTATAAAAATTAGCATATGTATATAATAAATATGAAGGAGAGATGTTTACGTGTTCGGTATAGAAAAAGTACCGATAAACAATACAATACATGCTGCCGCCATGTGTTATGCCCTCAATGATGCGGTCTATTAATTGTGTAGGAAGTGTGAGCCATTGCTCTTCCAAATCGGTTAAAAACGTGGCTAGGGTCCAAAGGAGGGGATTGAGAGCAACTACACGTCGTCCTAAACCATCCCAAATATGCTCGATTGGGTTAAGGCTCAGTGATTGAGATGACCACAGCCTGTTGTTTCCTGTTCAAGATCCACGATGTGAGCCCTGTGTGGTCTCGCATTATCATCCAGTAGCTCGAAAGCATCATCTACTTCCCCGGGATAAGGGGGCACATCCAGGATATTATCTTATCTTTACAGGTGTGAGCATTAACTTTTCCACGGGAAAAAACGTCTGTACATCAATAAAAAGGAGTACCATATCAAACACAGACATTGTCTGATCCGTATCCATCTCTTACACGGATGTTTGATGGACGAATTTCACGTTCTCTCATTATAAAATGCGCCTGCCATCACGTTCGAGGCTAAACGTGGACTTATCCATAAAGAGAGCAGCCCTCTTTGTGTCTAGTAGGCATGTTGATGTACCCATTGCAAACATTCCCGCCTTTGTTATGACGAGACATGAAATGGTCAGCTCGCATAATGATCAGGTTCACGATTGATCTAGATGCAAACCTTCCTAAGTTTTCAGCTAGGGAATACTTGGAATGGGAATATTTTGGCCGGAGTTGTGGCTCTATTCCTTCCTGCGCATAATAACAACTATCAGTCATCGGCACGTCCTTGGTTTAACTTCCTGGATTCCGAATCCATGGTTAGAAATTGTTGTCTAATCGCAGAAATACTCGCATTCATCAACTAGCTACTTTTATTTGATTTTGTCTTGCCCCTAGTCTCTCAAGAGGTAGCCATCGATACCTGGTGGCCATTGTTACAATTTTGCTGTTTCAGATTTCTAACCTCACCTTGGTCATTCAGTTTTATGCTCGTATCAAATGACCTATTTTGCATAATGTCATTTTGTTCAATTCCTTTTAGTTACCAACATATTCAAATTTTATTGAATTTGGCTAATTTTGGTTATCGTTATTTTTATGATTTTTCCTTAGTTTTGGGAACCAATATATTAATAAATGTTATAGACCATTTATTTAGATTTCAATATATCGATCACTTCACACTGTTACCTCAATGTGAATTGCAGGCTAATGAATCGTTATATTTTGTTTTGGTATTTGAAAGTAAACTTGTCTACTTTCCTGCAGTTTGGTAAATTTAAAATGTTATCTTTTAAAACATTGATTGTATGGATTTTGTTATAATAATATCTTTTATAATATGGTTAATATGGTTTAATTTTTGTTTTTTAGGTGTTAGAATAATTTTCTATCCTTTTTTATAATACAGATTTAATGTGGTTTGAAAAAAATGCAATTTTAGTTTTTCATTTGCGATTTTTCATAATAATTTTCATTGCAGTTTCTTCTGCAACGAAAACCTAGAACTTCTGAAAATTCCATTTTTAGGGATCCCAGGTTTGATTGAGACAACAGCCAGAATTTCCGTTTTTATTCGTTTTCCTTAAAATTTCAGTTTATGACTACTTATTCTGTGCATCTTGACCTTAAATGATAAAATAAATGACTTGTCTCTTAGATTTCTCCCTGTGTTTACTTGTTTTTCCTCCATTCTAATTGAAATTTATAATGAACTTCATTAGTGAATCCATATAACACTCAATTTCAAATAAAGATGTCTTAAACAGTTCCTTGAGTTGGTAGAACCCAACTTTGGATTAAGTAGAGAAGAATTTTTGTCAACAACAATTACTTGGCATTCCACCCTGACTATTGGTCAGCGTGCCTAAATACAGATGGGGTGGTCCTAGGTTCGAATTTTGGCTTAGGCATGGGTTTACTTTCTCTCGTCTTTGTCCTTTTCTCGTATGAATGGCTGCCTACCCTATAAAAGGGTACTTATGGCATGTGTGTACTGAAGAAGTCAGACTCCACACCAAATGATGGTTCAGTTGTAAAAGTGGAGTAGCGCACCTACCTGGCACAGGACAACAACAATTCCTTGAGTTAAAATATAAACTACGATTAGAGTGCGTAGTTAGCTAGAATGTCGTTTTTAGCATGGAAAGGTAGTGAGTTCGAATCTCGACTTAATTGAAAATACGTCGTGTTCAAAAAGATGGTTGATGAATGTTAAATTGATCGTTGTAACAATGTTTTGAGATTGAATGTTCAATGCATCAGTACTCATATGCGGAAGCTTCCATCTGTCTGTAGGAGCTGATCTCTGGGACAGGTACAAGATGTGCACGCAATTAATCTGGTAGAATCAAAATTTCTTAAATAAGTATCTCTCATTTATGACTTTTTAATTATATTGATAAACATTTTTCTGTTTTCATTAAAATTATTAGGTTCAGACAAATTTTTTAAAAATAGTTCATTAGCATATCTTCCGATTTATTCACATTTCGCTCCATGTTTATTTGACGACCAAAAGTATCTTAAATTCTTGTCAAAAAATTTGTGTGTGGAATGGTGGAAAGTAATTTCTTAAAGAAAACATTTTTTTTCATTATCACTTCCGAAAAACAATTATTAAAAGCGTTGTTTATGTTCTCCTTATTAATTTGCACTTTAATAAATCGCAAACAAAAAGCTCGCAATCTAATTATCCTTCCACCCGACTGTGCGTGATGATAACCTTTTAACACTTCTCGTTAAGCGCATCGGTTTCGCCTCCACCCACCTGCTGGAGTGCTTTCCTCTGCAGAAGAAATGTATTCATCCGCGACGAATAATGGGTTCTCAGTGTTTCATTTTTCAATTAGTTGCTTCTGAGGGACTCATTAGCCTCTTCCACTTTTTTTAAATAAAAGCATTTTTCAGAGATTAATGGAAATAAATGTTTTTACCATTTATCAAATAGTGATAACGTTTCTGATAACTCTTTCCGTTGTATTTCTGACTTGGCCAGTTTCTTTTCGCTTTTATGGCTGAAAATAAATATTAAATTTTCATTTCCTGCTTTTCGTGTTCAGATATGCATTCTACTTTTAAATATCATTTTGAAATATCAAATCCTGTAATATTTTATAGAAACTGTTGTCTTTCTTATAAAAACCATAACTCTTCTATTACCCAACGCCCACACATATTCATGGAAATATTTAGAGACAGTGCTCTCTCACTAATAACCTTTTGAGAATTTCTTTTTTATTTTATTTTATTACAATCCTATGTACAAAATTCTTTTGTGATTCGATACCTATTTTCGACTATTATTTAATGAATGGAATTTAATATATTGATGAGGATATATGAGAATAATTGCTAATGAAATTATTTTATTCTATTTCTCGATACCTTTTTTTCTTGATAAAATCAATATTGTTGATAAATTATAATATGTTGGTGAATTTTAATAATTGTTATGATGCAACTAATGAAAACGTTTCCCAAAAAGTGCTTCATAAAAATGAATTCTCATCAACAATTTTTCAAATAAGTTCATTGCTAGAATAATTTGGGATGAGTTTTTAAATTATTGCCATGTTTCACACTTATTATTTGATAATATTGTCATGTTTCACACATATTGTGTGATACCATTTGCATGTTTCGATATGTATTGATAATTGCTGAAATTTTCTGATCAAGTTTTTTCACTATCAAATCTCTGTCTGGTGCTCATCTTTATAATAAAAGTAGAAGCTTATTAATGACCTAATTTTTCAAAGTATTTTTGCCGGTCGATGATATCTAGGCAGTTGATCCCGGGTCCAAATCCTGGTTTTCGCTTTCACGTTTCTTTTATTCCTCAGTGTTTCCTTTGAGATGATGGATGAGTGTGGCCCACCCTCTAAACGGATTTGCGATGTGGATAATTTTACTCACTTTCGTGGTTCAAGGTGCTCACTGGGTAATGCTAAATGAGTAGCAGTTTCCAGTGCCTGCCGTTAGAAAAAAATGAAATTATTTCTTCTGCGTAATGTTTAAGGCTTGAAAATTCCATTATATTTTCATTTGTCATTAAATTTTCAACCCATCCATAATTTTTATTTGGCAGTAATCTTTATAACGTTTAAAAAGCAAAGAAATGAAAATACGTAGACATTTCAAAAATACCTCCCATCATGACTTTTCCATTAAATTGCAGTTTTTTTTATTTATTTTTCATACATTTCTCTCTAAATTTTGAGATTACATTTATCCCTCAATATTTTGAGTTTAAAAAGAAAATTTTGTGATTTTTGAAGCATAAAATTTGAAATTACATACTTGTGCTGAATAAATTTGTTTTAATAATTCGAGGGCATAAGCAACCTCAAATATTGTCTTATAACATTTACGATAAAAAAGAAAACTGTTTCGATTTTGTTTGCCATTTATGATCAATACTTCATTATTGAAATCAAAAATGGCAAACATATTGTTTTTTTAAAATCTCAAATTGCAGTTGTGTTCAAAATACAATAAAAGTTTTCAAAAAAAGCTCATAAAGGTTGATTGACTTTTCACCGAATAAATATAATTACATCATTTCTATTAGAATAAATTACCTCAATGTATACTAAAAAATATCTCCACTTACA